>JABXWE010006888.1:0-27533 GCA_014611495.1 Limonius californicus
TATATATATATAGATTAACACCGCTTTTTTGTGTCAATTATTACAGAAGAACGGTGGCAATCTGTATGGAGTAATAGTTGATAAATCGGAGGTTAAATTATATTTTAATTGATTGTTGATTTAGAAGAGCTTCTGACTGTTATATCATTGCGCTGAGCAAGTAAGTAAGAATATATAGGGTGTTCCATTTCAAATAAAATCGAAACTGAAAATGAATATCTGCTTGTATTTTTTAAATCACGCTCGGGTGTATAATAACCATTTAGAATTTAATTTGTCCAATTAATATACAAAAATTTGTCCCCTTACACACTGTATCTCATTGCTTTAGTAAAACTTTAATAAGAAATGTATTATTATTTTGTATACAATAATTAATGAATAACAAAGGTTTATATTTGTTGTGTTAGATCTTCAAGTACTAATTGGAAATGATCTTAAATTACTTTATACAAATGCAAAACAACAAGGTTTATTATTTACAAATATTTTTAAAAAGTTTTCTAACTAGCAAGCCAATATATTTGTTTTCAACCAAAGTTAAATGATACGCACAGACGAAAAGTTTTGTTCTGCTATCACAGTTTCTATTAAAATAATATCAAAAAATGATATAATTGTTATTATAAATATTTTAAGTAATAAATAACTGTTGTTGGTTGCCCAATATCAGCAAAAATTGTGTCTGGTTTGAAAATATTGCTGAAAATAGGATGTTACTCTTGAAATTAGTCCTTGTGTGTTGTCAGCATTTTTTTGCTTTGCTTCCTCGATGGAATAACACGTTGTTAATTTTCCTCTCCTTTCTGCAATTTCCAGGAAACTCTTTGCTTGATTAATTTGCTTCCGTTTCGGAAAACTATTGTTAAAATGACCTAAAAATAAAAAAATACATATACAATAATTAGAGTGTATATTATACATTATTGTATACATTGTTTTATTTTAAATGTAACATTATGTGACGCCAGTCTTGTTTTCGGGCATTATAATTTAAATATTTCGTAGATTTATTTCATTGCTGTAATTTACAATGATCGAATTTTAAGCCACCGTTACCTCCAAAGATATGGCTTGTAAAGAGGTGTTTTCATTGACAAGCGCGGACAAGACGCACTTTTCGAGGCATTCCAAGAAATATGACCTTAGTTTTGAGACTGATTAATTTTGCTTAAAGCATGAAAGCGTGCAGACAGTTTGTGATTAGTGAGAGCAGGGTGAGGTTGAAAACGTTCTTCTAATTTAATTTTTGTATTGTTTTCTCGCAGTAAAAATCGACGATAAAGTCGAATTAAATATAAAAAACAGTCAATAACTCAGTTGAGATTACAGCGTGATTTCTCTTATTGCTTGATACGGATAAAATTATCCCCGTTAACGCTTTAACGTTTCCTTGATGATATACCGTTGCAGTAAAAACTGTGTGCCTCGATTTATCGTTTGGTGTTCAAAACAACTAGTTTGTGGCACGATTTCTTTTTTGTCCAGAAAAGATCCTTACTGCGCAATCCGACACAACAGCCAGATCTTATTCACTTTGTTGTAGCTGCCAGTGACGTCAGATCCATTGGTTTCCCGTCTCTCTCTTTCTTGGAGCTTCGACCAAGTGAAAGTCCATCTTTTCGACTTCTTCTGCCCTGTCGCCAAATTAAGGTTAAAAATATTCATATCTGCAGATATTAGTGGAGACTGCGCGCAGTGATTCTTTGTTTACAAAGTGTTTCGATTTGTGAAAAGTAGAAATAGTTGTATTTTCATGAAATAAAGCGATACTTTGTTACCAATTGGAGTAATTTAATAATTAAGTTTATTTGTGGACTCAGCAGGTACTGACTATTCAATTTTTTTCTCGATTTTATAGTAAATGGCGTACTCAGTGGCGACTCCAGCAACAAGTTCTGACGTCGCGAAACCTTTTCTTTATATATAATCTGTAGCTGCAGCAACCTTTTATTTATATAGACCACCACTGCTTAATAATTTATGACTTGTTATTCTTGTGTCTTTTCCTTTTTGTACGTTTTCGCTGAAGTAATGAAGAAGCATAGCAAGGTAGGTTCGGCTCTCGTAAGCTGGTGGCATTTGGCTCTTTCACGACGAAAAAATTCGAACCGTACTGGATGATACAAACATCAGAAGCGTTATTATACTTGACGCTACGGGCGACATAAGCGATAGCAATAATGGTAACGGCACCAAGCAAGTACTGGGAACGGAAGCTTATTAGGACGTTTGAAAAAAAACTCGTAACGGGCCAATTTAATCCGTAGTGCGAAAACTAAAACCACACGGTAATCCTAATTGTAATGTTGATTCTAGTGCACACACAAAACCCGACCTAACAGTCGACAATAAAAGATAATTACACCAGATCGACTGAGCTGCGCCCAAATTATCTCTCTAAATCTATATAACCGTCATCTTCCAGCATCAAATCATTCTGAATTTCCTTCTGCCTGGCCAACAGTACCGGAAACGGATTTGCGCTATTTTCAAATTATGTATTAGGGTAAACTGAACAACCAAAGATTCAAAATTAAGCGTTAGAAATTTACACAATAGCATTTCTATTCATACATATTTGTTAGTTACCAACCTAAAAATGCGATGAGTAAGGTACTATTATCCCCTGAGTTAGAAATCATGGCTTGATAGTTCCAGCCACTTCCTTCGTAGGTTTGCCCATCTCCTGCAATTAGGAAGTTGTATGCAATATCTGGCTCCTGCAGGCGATTTAAGTGATCACTTTGTACTTTGTGTATTTCACGAGAGCATTGAGGTTCGGTGCAACACTCGGAAGTGTTGGTACTGGTTAATAATACTCGTTTTACTGGAGTCAGCAGTTTGGGTATGTTGGATGTCGGTGATTTTGCATGCCAAACTTGCCTGGATATGAGTGAATAGTTTTCTTCAGATATGGGTCGATCCATTGCTGTAAATATACAAGGTGAATAAAAAGTAAGGAACATCGATGCTACAGCCTTAAATAAAAACTTTACGAAAAAAAGTTTCGAACAAAAGTATCCTATCAAGTTATTTGCCACAATTTCGCGTTTTCCATTTTTTCGATTGTCATATGACGTCATCGAATTTTTTTTTAAATAGCAACCTTTACTTTTAATGGCATGACCAGTTAGTGCTTTTTATTCTCTACACAGTCATGTAAAAATATCATACATTTGATGAATAAAAATTTCAAGAACAATCACGGTAAACATTTATTTTTTTTCATCAAGTACGCTTATTGCAAGACAAACAAAAGAAAATAGTAGGCAATTGTTGGAAAATGTTTAAAAGTGAACAAATGCAAATCGGTAATGTCAATTCGATGACAGTTAGCATTAATAAGTGCTTAAAATTTAGTCTGTGTCCTGTATTAAATACGAATTTCTAATCATGGTACGTTTAACAGAAACTGAACGTATCGAAATTTTGATGATGATCGTGTACGGTGATAAAAAGAGAACTCAGGACGATGTGTGCGCTTTATTTAATACTATACATCCAAATCGTGAACCGGTCACGCGGTCCACTGTGACCAAAATTAAAAGAAATTTTAGAGAAACGGGCCATATTTCATAATTCAACTCTACAATTAGCCCTGCATAATAATGTTAGTCAAGGAACTGTACTGAATATTTTACATTATACCAAATTACTAAATTATTAATTGTAGCTGCCAATTTTTATTCAGATTGTGTTTCCATCATAACAAACTGCGATTTTTTTTGTTTCAAGCAAGATTGGTAATATTAGTGGAGCCGCCCATGGAAAATATTTTTTTTCACTATGTTCGCATTGGGATCCTACGTTAAAACTTTCCACAATTATGAAGGGTTATAGTCGGCCCACACAAATTTTTTATCAAAATTAATTACATACATTTTCGACAAATTGAAAACCTGTTTCGTATGTATGTATAAAAAAGATTGGGCAAATTATACATCAAATGAAAGCAGATTTCATATACTTTAAATTAATGTACATATCACTATTTAAACAGTTATCGTAAAGTATGTACATTTATACATATAAACTAGAAACTACATGTTTATGGAGGAAAAATGCTGGAAATTTGAAAGCCTATAACTTCAAAGCCTTAAATATTTCAAACCCTAAATTTGTACTTTAACGTGTCTCAATATACTAACACTTTTCCGGCGATGTTAAGGTTCAAACATAAGTTGACTTGATATGGAATGACCCATTTTGCAAAATAATGATGCACTTCCTTCAAGCTAACGAATGTTTCCATTGCCACATCCTTTTTAAGGATGAAGCAACGTTTTTCTGGAAAGAGATTGTTAACCGTTAGAACTGCAGGTATTGGAGTAGGGAAAATCCTCATTGGATGGTTAAGGCACATACCCAACATCCACAAAATTAACCGTCTGGGTTAGAATTAAGCCTTACTGGAGACAGATTGTTACAGTTTCTCCAAAATGACCTAAATCCAGAAAGTGCGATACTTTACCCAAACCAAGATTACCCAAATGTACTAAATAATCTCCTTTGGTATCAACAAGATGGATTCAAAGGATTGCTGAGGATCTCATTCATAATGTCTTAAGAGCATCTGTGAATGATTTGCTTACTGTCAAGAAGTGGGTGGATGAACATTTTGACAATTAAATTTGATACCTGAAGTAGTTTTCCCATTTTAAAATCTCTTGTTTGTTTTGACGTTGTTTTATTATTGTTTCTTTGTATATTAATTATAATTTCAGTTTTTGTCTTGCATTCTAATAAAAGTGTTTCTAAACATTCAATGATCTATGTCTGGCAATTTTTTAAGTAAGTTGGCATAAGGTTGATACTGTCATTTTGAAAACTGAAGGATCTATCCAAATCACGGAACAGAAATTAGAGACTACCATTTAAAAAAGATTCCGACGATACCATCACTTAAAAACAAATGAATGTAGGAAAAAGATTTTGACATAGAAATGGGCATACAAAAGTAAGTCGATGTGTGAATGTTTTTACAATAAATCATTTGTTTTAGATTTATTTAGCATGTAGCATACATTTGGCGCGCAGTATTTGTATCTTACCCACGCGTTACTAATTAACTTAGGTAATATTCACTGTAATTATTCATATAACGAGGAACGTCATAGGACGTTCTCTCACACGCTACTTCTAGTGCAATGTTACATTTCTGTATTAATCTGATTTGCTTATTGCTACTGTAGCAGATTGCAAATAAATGTCAAATAAAGAGAAAAAAAAATATTTGTATCTGTAACTGTAAGCGTTCGGTAATTCTGAAAGCCGGATGTTCGAAATGTAAATTTTCCTAACGACCGAGTATTGTCATTTGCCAGAAACATCGCTATCGGCAAATCATAGACTCTTGGATAAACTAGCGTATTGTTCAGTTTATATGTAGCACTTATGACCCTGTAATTTTGTTGAAAATGTACTGCAATCAAAATCAAAATGGAATTTGTAAATTATGTCAACGAGATTATGTTTAATAATTTAGAAAGGGCGAAGCTCAAAGATTATCCATCTGCGGTAATAATTTCAGTTCTGTTATACGAGTCACGCAGTTTGGGTGTCACGTAAATTCTAAAATCTACCAGCAATGAATATGATTTCTAATGCCGTATTGATTTTGTGTTTAGGGATGTTTATTGGCGAATGTACAGCTAAGGAGATAAACCTTAATGTAAGTAAGCTGCTCCTCCTTCTCCTTCTTTTCAAAATTCTACCTTTAACACATTTACTATTAATGAATAAAAATTAGACTAATGACGTAGTAGAGTTTGATGGAAGGAATGGCTTTAGAGCTTATGTCAGTCATTTCGCGATTACTAAAACTCTTTTAATGCAGAACACGTTCGTATTTAGTTTGCAGTGGTTTTTCGCGTAATTTCTCAAGATAGAAACAACATTTATGAAAGCTCGAAATTGTGACTACTTTAAAAAACAACTACTATTTTACGATATCTTCAGGTGCGTTCATGTAGGTGTTCTTTATAGTCTATTAAAAATCAAGAAAACAGACAAATACTACTACTTTTATTATTATAAATAGAACATACCGGTTTTGCTATATTATGCAATTTAAATACTATAAATTATATTTATAGTTATAGGTTATATTTTATTAAAATTAAATAGAACAAAAATCTCTTCTTCATTGGCTTTGTGTTGTTTAATGCAACTGGTGCCCAAAACAATTACCTAAATACGTGCTAGTTTTTATAAGTAACTTCAACAGGTAAATAGTATGCACAATAAGGGATCACAAGTAAACGAAGTATCAGTTACTTTAAAATCCCGATAATTAGTATTTGTACTTGAATTGCACCAGTCGCTTTCATACAGATTTAAATTGTCCTCTAAAATTCAGGGAATTTCCGGAAATATAATATGTTATTGCGTTCATCGGATGTAAAATATATTATATAATTACGTAATATTGCGTAGTTTCAGCAACAAGATTATCAACTCAAATTCGAAAGAGGACACTTGGTTAGTTTCAATAAAGGCTATTTCAAGGAAGCTTCGATGTTAACATATAAGTATAATCGAACTACTCCAGTTATAAACATGACATTTAATTTGATACGTGATTTAGGGAAGGACATGACGGTGAGTTCAAATTTTAGCGTTTTGCAATTATTAATTGTGTTGTACGTTACAGGCTATAGTGCAGGTATACAAGTTTATGAGTAACGAGTATCGTACGTTTCCAATACACTTTGCTCTCGACGTGTGTAAAGCTTTGGCTGCGAATACTATCGGCATAGGTACATTAATGAAATGTGGCAATTTTACTGGATGTCCAATAATGAAGGTACGCTTTCGAACTTACTTATCAAGTCTTCTACGGAAATAATCAAACAATTTTTAATGTAGTAGTATTTCTCTCATTTTTCTAAAATTAATTACTTAATTATTTATTTAATAATTAATTACTTTTAGTATTCAACTTAGTTTAATCACCTAATAAATGATTTTGTTTTTTTGCAAAAATGAACACCAGTAAGATATTGTGTTGATTATAGAGAAAGTTTCACATGTGCAACTGGCAGCCAGATCAGAAAAAATTTCCTCCATTTATCCCAAACGGAGAGTACAAGCTGGAGTTACAATTTATACATTCTTCTACGGAAGTAGCTGTTGCAGAAATTTTTAATGTTGTTTCTCGTCCAATTCCAATTGTGTAAAAAAATTGCCTGGTATTGTTTATGATACAGGTAATTGCATAATTACTTTTCACAAGTTGAAATAAATTTTTAAAAGATACAGCTTTAATCCGTTTAGAATAATTTTAGACGCAGTTTTGCTTATAGCTAATCTAGCAAGCTTTCTGTGACCTTAAAGACCGAACAAAATTTAATCGTATACATAACGAGTTTAAAGCGTTTATTTACTTCACAAAATATATAATTTAAAAATGCCCTTCAATTTATTAATAGGGGAATTACACGTTTTGTCGTCTTTTTTGGCACATCCTGTCATTGACAGCCTTCCATCCCACTGTTGAGTATCGGCTTCTTCTCTGCCACGTGTTTCCCCTCAGTGCTAAGGTAGAAACACGGGGCACCTACAGTTTAACGTCTCTCTCTCTCCCTTTCTCTCCTCCCCTCTGTCTAGGCCTCTATCTCTCCCTCTCTACATTTCTTCCTATCTCCCTCTCTCCGTCTCGACCGCTCTCCCTTTCTCCCTCTCCTCTCCCAACCCTCTCTCCAACACTCCCTCTCATCCTCTCTCGCTCGCACGCTCACCCTCCTCTCTCTCCCTCTCTCTCTCTGTTTTTCCTACTATCTTCAAATAAGAGAGATTCAAATGTTGAATCTTAAATGTGAACTAACCCACGTAAGGTAAATTTGCATTACGTTCTGGAAAACTTAGACTGTTGGCCTGGACAGTTTCAGTTGGTAAAAAGCTATTTACACTACCTTGCACAATAGAAGGATCCCATAACATAAAAGTTCAATTAAAACTGTTGGGGGGGTTTACTAGGGCAACATAATCTTTATTTAGAAAAGAAATTATTTTAGCTAGTTAGAACTTTTTGAAAACGTTTAAGAATTTCTTAGAGAAGTCTTAAATTGACAGCAAACTTAAAATTTTTATTTTCAATGTCCCGAAACAGTCTCTCAGGACGTTTATTTTTTCGGTGTTTGGGTATTTTAATAATTCATTATTCCAATGAATAACTTGTGTTTTTGTAATATGGTATATGGTAAATGATTGATTTTGAATTGTGTTTGTGAATTTTTATTTTAACTATGTTTATATCAGAAAGTTACTTGTTGTAAGCAGTTAAATTCAACCAAAAATATTTATAAAATTGTACTGTATTTATTAGGTTAAAATTAAGTAAATTTGTTAATCTTAATATTATTACGGGTTTATCACATGCAACCAAATATGTTAAACTAAAAGAATTTGTTTACTTTATTTTACTAAAAGAGTTTATAGTTGTTTGTCTTTGTTAATTATATGTTGATTATGATTATTACTGATTATTAATAAACTGCATAATATATGCAATGCAATCGTCTTTTTAATTAGCCAATCCCGTTCATCATGTCCGGGTTTGCTCTGTATACAATGTGAGAATTCTACATGGTGAGGCTCAAATTTGAAGCAGCCTACGTAGGCTAACTGAGATGTTAGTACTCGCTCATTCAGGAGTTTAATATTATATATTATGTTAATGGCAGTATTAAAAATTGTAAAAAAGAAAACACAAAATTCAAAGGCATTTACATTATATACAGGGTGAATAAAAAGTAAGCAGCAGCGACGCTGCGGCCTTAATAGAAAATTTACGAAAAAAAGTTTCTAACGAAAGTTCCCTATCAAGTTATTTGCCACAATTTAGCGTTTTTTAATTTTTTTCGATTGTCATGTGTTTTAGCTATGCGGTCATCAATTTTTTTAATAGCAACCTATATTTTAATGGCATGACCAGTTCTCTACACAGCCATGTAAAAATATCATACATTTGCATAATAAAACTTTCAAGAACAATCATGATAAATATTTATTTATGTCACTGGCAACATTTTCCATCAGGTACACTTATTGCAAGATAAACAAAAGACAATAGTAAGCAATTGTTGGAAAATGTTTAATAATATAATTGTTATTATAAATATTTTAAGTAATAAATAACTGTTGTTCGTTGTCCTATATCAGCAAAAATTGTGTCTGGTTTGAAAATACTGCTGAAAATAGGATGTTACTTTTGAAATTAGTCCTTGTGTGTTGTCAGAATTTTGTTGTTTTGCTTCCTCGATGGAATAACACGTTGTTAATTTTCCTCTCATTTCTGCAGTTTCCAGGAAACTCTTAGCTTGATTAATTTGTTTCCGTGTCGGAAAACTATTGTTAAAATGACCTAAAAATAAAAAAAATACATATACAATAATTAAATAAACAGAATGCAATGGGAAAATGAAAGTGTTTATTAAAATAAGGTAATGGTATCATCTCCGTTATACAGTAACAACCTGTATATTATACATTATTCTATACAATTGGAAGGTTGCATTGTTTTATTTTAAATGTAACATTATGTGACGCCCGTCTTGTTTTCCGGCATTATATTTTGAATATTTCGTAGATTTATTTCATTGCTGTAATTTACAATTATCGCATTGTAGGTTACCGTCTCTCCAAAGATATGGCTTGTAAAAGGATGCTTTCATTGACTAGAGCGGACAAGAGGCACTTTTCGAGGCATTCCAAGAAACATGACCCTAGTTTTGAGACTGACTTGTTTTGCTTAAAGCGTTCAGACGTTTTGTGATTAGTGAGAGTAGGGTGAGGTTGAAACTGTTCTTGCGATTTAATTTTTGTATTGTTTTCTCGCAATAAAAATCGACGATAAAGTCGAATTAAATATAAGAACCAGTCAATAACTTAGTTGAAATTACAGCGTGATTTCTCTTATTGTTTGATATTGATAAAATTATCGCCGTTAACGCTTTAACGTTTTCGTGACGATTTACCGTTGTAGTAATACTGTAAGCCTCGATTTATCATTTGGTGTTTAAAACAACCAGTTTGTGGCACGATTTCCTTTTTGTCCAGAAAAGATCCTTACTGCGCAATCCGACACAACAATCAGATCTACCAGTGACGTCAGATCCATCGGTTTCCCGTCTCTCTCTTTCTTGGGGCTTCGACCAAGTGAAAGTCCATCTTTTCGGCTTCTTCTACCCTGTCGCCAAATTAAGGTTAAAAATATTCATATCTGCAGATATTAGTGGAGACTGCGCGCAGTGATTCTTTGTTTACAAAGTGTTTCGATTTGTGAAAAGTAGAAATAGTTGTATTTTCATGAAATAAAGCAATATTTTGTTGCCAATTAGAGTAATTTAATAATTAATTTTATTTGTGGTCTCAGCAGGTACTGACTACTCAATTTTTTTCTCGATTTTATAGTAAATGTCGTAGTCAGTGGTGACTCCAGCAACAAGTTCTGACGTCGCGAAACCTTTTCTTTATATATAATCTGTAGCTGTAGCAACCTCTTATTTATATAGACCACCACTGCTTAATAATTTATGATTTTTTATTTTTGTGTCTTTTCCTTTTTGTACGTTTTTAGTAAAGTAATGAAGAAGCATAGCAAGGTAGGTTCGGCTCTCGTAAGCTGGTGGCATTTGGCTCTTTCACGACGAAAAAAATACGAACCGTACTAGATGATACAAACATCAGAAGCGTTATACTGGACGCTACGGGCGACATAAGCGATAGCAATAATGATAACAGTACCAAGCAAGTACTGGGAACGGAAACTTATTAGGACGTTTGAAAAAAAAACTGGTAACGGGCCAATTTAATCCGTAGTGCGAAAACGGAAACCACACGGTAATCCTCACAGTCGACAATAAAAGATAATTACACTAGATCGACTGAGCTGCGCCCAAATTCTCTCTCAAAATCTACATAACCGTCATCTTCCATCTTCCTTCAATCATTGTGAGTTTCCTTCTGGCTGGCCAACAGTACCGGAAACGGATTTGCGCTATTTTCAAATTATGTACTAGGATAAACTGAACAACCAAAGATTCAAAATTAAGCGTTAGAAATTTACACAATAGCATTTCTATTCTTACATATTTGTTAGTTACCAACCTAAAAATGCGATGAGTAAGGTACTACTATCCCCCGAGTTAGAAATCATGGCTTGATAATTCCAGCCACGTCCTTCGTAGGTTTGCCCATCTCCTGCAATTAGGAAGTTGTATGCAATATCTGGCTCCTGCAGACGATTTAAGTGATCACTTTGTACTTTGTGTATTTCACGAGAGCATTGAGGTTCAGTGCTACACTCGGAAGTGTTGGTACTGGTTAATAATACTCGTTTTACTGGAATCAGCAGTTTGGGTATGTTGGAAGTCGGTGATTTTGCACGCCAACCTTGCCTGGATATGAGTGAATAGTTTTCTTCAGATATCGGTCGATCCATTGCTGTAAATATACAAGGTGAATAAAGAAATAAGGAACATCGATGCTACAGCTTTAAATAAAAACTTTCCGAAAAAAAGTTTCGTACAAAAGTATCCTTTAAGTTATTTGCCACAATTTCGCGTTTTCCATTTTTTTCGATTGTCATATGACGCAATCGAATTTTTTTTTAAATAGCAACGTTTACTTTTAATGGCGTGACCAGCTAGTGCCATTTATTCTCTACACAGTCATGTAAAAATATCATACATTTGATTATTAAGAATTTCAAGAACAATCACGAGAAACATCTATTTTTTTTCATCAGGTATACTTATTACAAGATAAACAAAAGAAAATAGTAGGCAATTGTTGGAAAACGTTTAAAATTGAACAAATGCAAATCTGTAATGTCAATTCGGTGACAGTTAGCATTAATAAGTGATTAAAATTTAGTCTGTGTCCTGTGTTAAATACGAATTTCTAATCATGGTACGTTTAACAGAAACTGAACGTATCGAAATGTTGATGATGATCGGGTACGATGTGTGCGTTTTATTTAATACTGTACATTCAAATCGTGAACCTGTCACGCGGTCCACTGTGACCAAAGTTAAAAGAAAATTTAGAGAAACGAGCCACGTCAAAGATTTGGATAAAATTGGCCGTCCAAAAATAGCAACATACGATAAAATGTTGGATATTGTGCTTACAGTTTCTGAAAATCCTCATATTTCAACTCGACAATTAGCCCTGGATAATAATGTTAGTCAAGGAACTGTACTGAATATTTTACATTATACCAAATTACTAAATTATTAATTGTAGCTGCCAATTTTTATTCAGATTGTGTTTCCATCATAACAAACTGCGATTTTTTTGTTTCGATCAAGATTGGTAATTTTAGTAGAGCCGCCGATGGAAAATATTTTTTTTTCACTATGTTCGCATTGAGATCCTACTTTAAAACTTTCCATAATTATGAAGGGTTATAGTCGGCCCACACAAATGTTTTATCAAAATTAATTATATACATTTTCGACAAATTGAAAATCCGTTTCTGATCAAGTAGGCGTATGTTTCGTATGCACGTATAAAAAAAGATTGGGCAAATTGTATATCAAATGAAAGTACATTTCATATACTTTAAAATAATGTACATATCACTATTTAAACAGTTATCGCAAAATATGTACATTTATATAAACTAAAAACTGCATGTTTATGCAGGAAAAATGCTGGAAATTTGATAGCCTATAACTTCAAAGCCTTAAATATTTCAAGCCCTAAATTTGTACTTTAACATGTCTCAATAAACTAACACTTTTCCGGTGATGTTAAAGTTCAAACATAAGTTGACTTGATATGTCAAGACCCATTTGCAAAATAGTGATGCACTTCCTTCAAGCTAACGAACGTTTCCATTACCACATCCTTTTTAAGGATGAAGCAACTTTTTTCTGGAATGGGATTGTTAACCGTTAGAACTGCAGGTACCGGAGTAGGGAAAATCCTGATTGGATGGTTGAGGCACATACCCAACATCCACAAAATTAAACGTCTGGGTTAGAATAAAGCCTTACTGGAGAAAGATTGTTACAGTTTCTCCAAAATGACATTAATCCAGAACTTGCGATACTTTACGCAAACCAAGATTATATTAGAAATGCTGATGATCTCATTCATAATGTTTTAAGAGCATTTGTTAATGTCAAGAAGTGGATGGGTGAAAATTTTGACAATTAAATTTGATACCTGAAGTAGTTTTCCCATTTTAAAATCTCTTGTTTGTTTTGTCGTTTATTTGTTATTGTTTATTTTGTATATTAATTATAATTTCAGTTTCTTTCTTGCATTCTAATAAAAGTGTTTCTAAACATTCAATGATTTATATCTCACAATTTTTTTTAATAAGTAGTCATATCGTTAACGCCGTCATTTTGAAAATTGAAGGATTTATCCAAATCAGGGAAAAGAAATTAGAGACTGCCATTTAAAAAAAATTTGACGATATCATCATTTAAAATCAAATGAATGTCGGAAAAAGATTTTGACATAGAAATGGGCATACAAAAGTAAGTCAATGTGTGAATGTTTTTCTAATAAATCATTTGTTTTATATTTATTTAGCATGTAGCATACTTTTGGCGCGCTGTATTTGTATCTGTAACTGTAAGCGTTCGGTAATTCTGAAAGCCGGATGTTCGAAATGTAAATTTTCATAACGACCGACTGTTGTCATCTGCTGGAAACATCGCTATGAGTAAATCATAGACTCTTGCATAAACTACCATAGAATCAGCCTGAATGAATATTTTTATTGTTTACATTATCTGTAGCACTGATGACCCAGCCTATGTAAAAACTCGATAGTGTTTGTATCCAAATCCTTAATTGATAGCTGGTATTTATTTTTTCGTCCGTGAATCCTGTTTTTCTATAATTTTGTTGAAAATGTACTGCGATCAAAATCAAAACGGAATTTGTAAATAAGTCAACGAGATTATGTTCAATAATTTAGAAAATATTGAAGGGCGATGCTCAAAGATTATCCATTTGCGGTAACAAATTCAGTTGTATTACACGAGTCACACAGTTTGGGTGTTACGTAAATTCTAAAATCTACCAGCAATGAATATGATTTCTAATGCGGTATTGATTATGTGTTTAGGGATGGTTATTGGTGAATGTACAGCTAACGGGATAAACCTTAATGTAAGTAAACTGCGCTTTTTAAGACTAAGTTTGATGGAAGGAATTGCTTTGGAGCTTACGTCAGTCATTTCGCGATTACTAAAACTCTTTTACTGCAGAACACGTTCGTATTTAGTTTGCAGTGGTTTTTCACGCAATTTCCCAAGATAGAAACGACATTTATGAAAGTTCGAAATTGTGACTGTTCTAAAAAATAACTACTATTTTATGATATCTTCAGGTGCGTTCGTGTAGGTGTTCTTTCTAGTCTATGGAAAATCAAGAAAACAAACAAACTACTTTTATTATTATAAATAGAACATACCAGTTTTTTTATATTATACAATTCAAATAATATAATGTATATTTTAGACAACCGTATATTACCTATCACATTTTATTAAAATTAAATCGAACAAAATTCTCTTTTTCATTGGCTTTGTGTTGTTTAATGCAACTGGTGCCCAAAACAATTACCTAAATACGTGCTAGTTTTTATAAGTAACTTCAACAGGTAAATAGTGTGCACAATAAGGGATCACAAGTAAACGAAATATCAGTTACGTTAAAATCCCGATAATTAGTATCTGTACTTGAATTGCGCCAGTCGCTTTCATACAGATTTAACCCTTAACTGCTGACATCTAAATTTCAATCTAAGCTGACATGGAGCATGACAGACTCCTAGAACAAAAACGCTAATATTTTAAGTCGGCCAAAATTCAAAATTACAAATAAATTTAAACTACATGACATTAGAAAATTAATCATACTGTAAAAATACAACAAAATAACTCCCAAAAACCACAAACTAGGAGAAAAATTAAAAATAGCCCGGCTGATTTCTAAGCTGACAAAAAAATTCGAACATGCTGCTTTTACTGTTAAGCAGGCTGAAGAAGATGCTGATGTCTTGATTGTCAACACAGCGATTTCCTTCTGCTCATCATTCGACGCTGTTTTTATCGTTGGCGAAGACGTCGATCTTTTAGTTCTGCTGACAGCATTAGGATCATCCAAAACCAACATTCTACCTTCGCAAACCGGGGAGAAGCAAAACTGCTGAAAGAGTGCATTCCGCGAATAGTTTGAAAGTGAAAGAAGCAGCCAAAAATATCCTGTTTTTACATGCGGTTGGCGGCTGTGATACGACATCATCCCTCTTCAACCAAGAAAAAACAAATTTTTTTCGCTTGTCCAAAAAAACAAAGGACTCAATGTCGTCATTGGTATCTTCAAAGATCAGAATGCCAAACCAGAAGACATCGCAGACGCCGGAGCACGTTTTTTCGTTGCTTTGTATGGTGGCAACATGGAAGAAGAAACCTTGGAAGAACTCCGCTACCAACGTTTCGCAACATCGACAATAAAAATCAAATTCAATCTAGCTTCTTTACCACCAACGACGGACGCTTCACGGTACCATACGTTTAGGACCTACCACAAAGTTCAAAAATGGTGCGGAATTCAAAAAAACCCATCCGGCTGGCGCTGGAAACTCGGTACCAATGGGCTCAGTCCAGTACCAATGTCAGAGAAGCCTGCCCAGATACCTTATTAAACGTCGTTTCATGTAATTGCAAAAAGGGATGCGATGCGTCCGATTTCTAAGCGTCTAAGCTTGTGATTTTTTACCAATGCATCTGCCAGCTTCTCCACAAACGTAAATCTAGTTTCATCATTTTGGGGATTTGAAGCATATATGATAAAAGAGTTAGTGCTATAATATCCACAATCTTGTAAAAGTTGTCAAAGGCCATCTTTTCGTTCGTCAGCTACAGCTATATTTTGCACATTTTTCATCCATAGAATCAACCCCGCCGTTTGTCAGATTATACCAAGAAATAATTTCTGGTTTTTCAGTTTCTGGATCAACAGCTTTGTTGTGGTGCATACAGGAGATCAGTATGACAGCTTTACTTTTTTTCGGCACGTGGGATACCAGAGTTAAATCTTTAGTAAAACCATATAATGCATCACATGCCAACATATGTTAGTTTTCTCTTCAGCAAATATTCAGCCAACTCTACCGAAGAAAACCAGGTATCGCCTGTCACATTCCCATTAGAACCACGCAGAGGTTTTACAAGGCGAATAACAGCTTGAGATAGTTTGCTAACTCTTTTCGTCATCATCTAAGCCAAAACCGTCTGAATTTTTTTCCGCATAAAGGTACGCATTGTACAGGTAACTTGTACGGGCATCTGTTAGGCACGTTATCTTGAGGCCATATTTACAAGGCTTATTCGGAATGTACATTTTTAAAAGCACATCTTCCACGAAATCCGACAAGCATCTCGTCCACACATGCTGAACTGCCCACTGAATATGAATCTTGCGCGTTCCGAATAAGCATTTAAAAAAACTCGTTTATTGCAGCACCGGCGTGGACAGTTTTTCTTTCCGCTCTATCTTCGGGAGTGTCAAATCGAAGGGCAATTAATATTGACAGAAATTGTTGCAGCGACAGAACTGCCCTAAAAATATCTCTTCCTTTACCATTTGTAGCAAAAAGACTGCGTAGATCTTCGTGATTTGATTTAAATATTGATGTGTAGAGCAACAATCCCAAGAACGGCTTCAATTCCACTTGATCAATGTCTGCCAGCTCTGGTTTACTTCTTCTCTTATATTTCTCTCTCATACTCGCCATTTTTTTATTTGTCCATGTTATTATTAGATCATACATATCTTGAGAAAACAGCTTGTCAAAATAACACAAATTTTTAAAATTTTCAAAATTATAACGTACTATTGGAACACGCACAATATTATGTTGAGGTGTGCGTACATTTCTAGTTGGCCCCATTTTGCTCCACTTATAGCGATTATTTCCATAAAAATACCCCTGAACTTTTTCCGTCTCCCCCAAATTTTCATTTGGATCGAGTTCGTCCTCTTGCGAATCTGCTTCTTGCTCGCTCTCACTTTCATGATCACTGGGAGTATAGTTATCTTCATCGCCTTCAAAATCGCTGCCAACTTCATTGTACCATTTGTACATACTTCCTCAAAATCTGGATCAAGAACATTCACGGATTGTCGAGAACTAGCCATAACAATATAATTATTTTTGTTACATCCACGCTGACATGGAGTCACACAGACTCCTTGATACTAGTAACTCGATAGTAGAAAACAGTCCAACACTGCCCCACTGGTATATACAAGTAGACTGAGACTTAGGAAGGTACTGAACGCGGCCCATACGCAAACCATTAGAGGTGGGAGTTACGCGATACAATAAAGTGCGCGGAGTCCACAGACTCAATTTCAGCAGTTAAGGGTTAAATTGTCCTCTAATATTCAGGGAATTTCGGGAACTATAATACGTTATTGTGTTTATGGGATTTAAAATATATTATATAATTACGTAATATTGCGTAGTTTCAGCAAGAAGATTATCAACTCAAATTCGAAAGAGGACATTTGGTTAGTTACAATAAAGGCTATTTGAAGGAAGCTTCGATGTTCACATATAAATATAATCGAACTACTCCAGTTCTAAACATAACATATAATATGATACGTGATTTAAGGAATGACTTGACGGTAAGTTCACATTTTAGCGTTTTGCAATTATTAATTGTGTTGTACGTTACAGGTTATAGTGCAGGTATACAAGTTTATGAGTAACGAGTATCGTACGTTTCCAATACACTTTGCCCTCGAAGCGTGTAAAGCTTTGGCTGCGAATACTGTTGGCGTACGTTCATTAATGAACTGTGGCAATTTTACTGGATGCCCAATAATGAAGGTACGCTTTCGAACTTACTTATCAAGTCTTCTACGGAAATAATCAAATAATGTTTAATGTAGTAGTATTTCTATGATTTTTCTAAAACTAATTACTTAATTATTTATTTAATAATTAATTACTTTTAGTAGTCAACTTAGTTTAATAACCTAATAAATGGTTTTGTTTTTTGCAAAAATGAACACCAGTAAGATATTGTGTTGATTATAGGGAAAGATTCACGTGTGCAACTGGCAGCCAGATCCGAAAAAATTTCCTCCATTTATCCCAAACGGAGAGTACAAAGTGGAGTTACAATTTATACATTCTTCTACGGAAGTAGCTGTTGCAGAACTTTTTGTAGTTGTTTCTCGTCCAATTCCAATTGTGTAAAAAAATTACCTGGTATTGTTTATGATACAGGTAATTGCATAATTACTTTTCACAAGTTGAAATAAATTTTTAAAAGATACAGCTTTAATCCGTTTAGGATAATTTTAAACGCGGTTTTGTTTATAGCTAATCTAGCGAGCTTTCTGTGACATTAAAGACCGAACAAAATTTAATCGTATAAATAACGAGTTTAAAACGTTTATTTACTTCACAAAATATATAATTTAAAAATGCCCTTCAATTTATTAATAGGACAGTTACACGTTTTGTCGTCTTTTTTTGGCACATCCTGTCATTGACAGCCTTTTCATCCCACTGTTGGGTATCGGCTTCTTCTCTGCCACGTGTTTCTCCTCAGTGCTAAGGTAGAAACACGGGGGACCTACAGTTTAACGTCTCTCTCTCTCCCTCTCTCTCCTCCCCTCTGTCCTTCCTCTCGCTCCCTCTCTACCTCTCTTCCTCTCTCCCTCTCTCCGTCTCGATCACTCTCCGTCTCGCCCTCTCCCCTCGCAACCCTCTCTCCCTCACTCCTTCTCATCCTCTCTCGCTCGCACGCTCACCCTCCTCTCTCTCTCTCTCTCTGTTTTTCCTACTATCTTCAAATAAGAGAGGTTCAAATGTTGAATCTTAAATGTGAACTAACCCACGTAAGGTAAATTTGCATTACGTTCTGAAAAACTTAGACTGTTGGCCTGGACAGTTTCAGTTGGTAATAAGCTATTTACACTACCTTGCACAATAGAAGGATCCCATAACATAAAAGTTCAATTAAAACTGTTGAGGGGGTTTACTAGGGCAACACAATCTTTATTTAGAAAAGAAATTATTTTAGCTAGTTAGAACTTTTTGAAAACGTTTAAGAATTTCTTGGAGAAGTCTTAAATTGACAGCAAACTTGAATATTTTTATTTTCAATGTCCCGAAACAGTCTCTCAGGACGTTTATTTTTTCGGTGTTTGGGTATTTTAATAATTCGTTATTCCAATGAATAACTTGTTTTTTTGTAATATGGTATATGGTAAATGATTGATTTTGAATTGTGTTTGTGAATTTTTATTGTAACTGTGTTTATATCAGAAAGTTACTAAATTCAATCAAAAATATTTATAAAATTGTAATGTATTTATTAGGTTAAAATTAAGTAAATTTGTTAATTTTAATATTATTAGAGGTTTATCACATGCAACCAAATCTGTTAAACTAAAAGAATTTGTTTACTTTATTTTACTAAAAGAGTTTATAGTTGTTTGTCTTATTAATAAACTGCATAATACATGCAATGCAATCGTCTTTTTAATCAGCCAATCCCGGTCATCATGTCCCGGTTTGCTCTGTATACAATGTGAGAATTCTACATGGTGAGGCTCAAATTTGAGGCAGCCTACGTAGGCTAACTGAGATGGTAGTACTCGCTCATTCAGGAGTTTAATATTATATATTATGTTAATGGCAGTATTAAAAATTGTAAAAAAGAAAACACAAAAATCAGAGGCACTTACATTATATACAGGGTGAATAAAAAGTAAGCAACAGCGACGCTGCAGCCTTAATAAAAAATTTACGAAAAAAAGTTTCTAACGAAAGTTCCCTATCAAGTTATTTGCCACAATTTAACGTTTTTTAATTTTTTTCGATTGTCATATGTTTCAGGTATGACGTCATCGATTTTTTTGTAATAGCAACCTATATTTTAATGGCATGACCAGTTCTCTACACAGCCATGTAAAAATATCATACATTTGCATAATAAAAATTTCAAGAACAATCATGATAAATATTTATTTTTGTCACTGACAGCATTTTCCATCAGGTACACTTATTGCAAGATAAACAAAAGACAATAGTAAGCAATTGTTGGAAAATGTTTATATTTGAACAAATGCAAATCTGTAATGTCAATTCGGTGACATTAGCATTAATAAGTGATTAACATTTAGTCTGTGTCCTGTGTTAAATACGAATTTCTAATCATGTTGCGTTTAAAGAAACTGAACGTATCGACATTTTGATGATGATCGGGTACAGTGATAAAAAGAGAACTCACGACAATCTGTGCGCTTTATTTAATACTGTACATCCAAATCGTGAACCTGTTCCGCGATCCACTGTGACCAAAATTAATAGAAAATTTAGAGAAACGGGCCAAGTCAAAGATTCGGATAAAATTGGCCGTCTAAACATAGTAACAGACGATAAAATGTTGGACATTGTGCTTACAGTTTCCGAAAATCCTCATATTTCAACTCGCCAATTAGCCCTGGATAATAATGTTAGTCAAGGAACTGTACTGAATATTTTACATACAGAAAAATATCATCTTTATAAGGTTAAACTTCTTCAAGAATTATCAGAAGATGATTTTGATAGGAAAATTCAGTTTTGTGAAGAAATGATGGACAGATGCCATAACGACCCACAGTTTGTGAATTCTATTATCTTCTCGGACGAAGCCACATTTTCTTTAAATGGAGCAGTAAATCGGCACAATTCCCATTTTTGGTCGCAACATAACCCACATTGGATGGAAGAATTACACACACAGTATCCACAAAAAGTAAACGTGTAGGCGGGAATTATAGGAGACATAATTCTTGGTCCCTTCTTCTTTGATGGCATATTAAATGTTGATCGGTATTTGGATTTTTTCAGGTTTGAACTTGTTAGCCGTTATATTTCCAAATGCCGAAAATCCTGACACGCCGAACGATAGAATTTGTTTGCAACAAGATGGTGCTCCACCTCTTTATGTGTTATGTTCTACATTTGAATTAGTCGTACTCTAACTGCCGCTCCATAGAAATCGAAAATGTTATTTTAATTGCCGGTTGTATGTTAACAGTTTTGAGTATTTTGATGTTTTTAAAGATTGAGTTATGACGAGACCAATTTCGAGGTTTTCTTTGTAGCCTAGATTTGCCGATCAGAAATAATTTCCAGGAATTCCTTTGTTAGCAGTGCTAGCTTTCAAATATCGCTTTCCGAATATTTCTCGGAAGACGCACGTGTTAATTTCGTTCTAGAATTGTTTCGAATTATGTTGCAATATTTTGGGGGGAAATGCTGGTTTCCGTTGCGAAAGTTCCGAAGTCAGCCTTCGATCTTTGCTGAACTCCGGTCATCGAAATTACATCAATCGGGGGGCCGTAAATAAATTAGGTGCTGCAAGGGGCGGCTTGGGGGTTTTCGATGGGTATCCCTTGTGTTATTTTCGTTTCGTTGTTTTACCATGGGGTGAAAACAGAACATCGACAAGTGTCGGATTCATAGAAGTACGCTAGGATTTTAAACCCAAAAAAAATGAAATGCATTGCGAATTTGCCGATCGCCTATAGCGGATTAGTATCGAACACATTTGTTGTTCCTGTACCTGTGCCGTTGCTGTGACGAATTACGAGGGTTGTGTAGCAAATATCTCTTCTCGCAGTTTTCCCGAAGAACGTCTACCTTTTTGCCTGTATATGGAAAACAACCCCAGAATTGTGCCTGCCTTCATCAAGATTCAAGGTAAAGAACGAAACTTTTGGGTGTTGTGTATAGAAACCTTATTCGCGCTAACTTGCAAAATTAAAGGTAATTGAACTTGTTTTTTAAAGAAGAAGCGACCTTCAGTCGCCGATTGTCTTTGTTTGTACTACAAAGTGTAAAGAGTAATTTTTATATATACTATGTTTTTCCTGTAAGCTCCGGCGTCGCTGGCCACGAAGGGTTTTGGAAAAAGGTAAATGACGTACGCCAGCGGCGGCGAGTTTTTTAAGTGAACCTTCAAACCGATAGTTTGTCTTATTAAACTACGATATCATCATTTACTGTCCTTTTTTTCTATGTTGTATCATTTCTAATAGTTTGATTATATGTGTTTTAAAATTTACGGTCTCTTTTATTATGGTGCATTCTGTATTTGTGTGTGCATGAATTTTGCAAGCTTTATAAACAGGAGGGAGGCACAATAAAGGTGAGTCCGATTCCCGTAAGCTGCTGGTCTCTCGGCCTTCTACGAGGCTCTACAATCAGCTGTGATTTGGAAAGTGGCGCCCATCCTCATCTTCAGAGCAAACTCTAAGTCATTGTCGTATGACTGTTTTAAGCCGTCTGCTTGAATTCGCCGATATATGCACTGGATAAAGTGGAAAAAGCAATCACGTATCGCTGTTTCCGGAAATTCTGCTCCAATAGCTTTAATCATGGCCCGTCCAAAGTCAGTCATAATAGAATTCGAATTCACTAGCGGTTCTAAGTTTTTAACTGCACTCAAAAATTCCTCACTAATATTTGGTAATAACGGATACAGCAATGGGATTGCTACACAGTCAGCAATTCCATGACTGGTATATAACTGTTCAAGTAATAATGGCACTGTTTTGAAAGCCCCGTCACCGTCCCAATTGCCCGTATCCGCAAGAAGCTGTAAATTTCTTCGTGTTGTAAATATAACAATTCGCATTTCAGTCATACCACTATAAAACATTAGGAACTCCTCGCCGTTGTGGGTTCTTCGGTATTCTTCTGGAAACTGGATATCAGCACAATTCTGTGGAAGAGCTGGCCCACCGCCTTTCGTTGACCTCACATTTCGAATTGTTCGTTTGATAGTTTCTGTAGCAGGTGATTTGGCGATTGCTGCTGAGTGTAGTTGGGAAGATGAGTTGGATACAATGTAGTGAGGAGGGTCTCGGCCTTGAACGGCTGCTTCCGTCATGTAACTGTAGGCCGCTTTTGCAGCAATCTCTGCAGCTTGGCCAGCGTGATGATGCTAGCCGGTTTCCTTAATACCTTCTTGATTTTTTGTAATTGCGCGTCCTTTACACGAGAATTTCTTAAAATGTTCGCACTTCCAGTACACTTTACTATCACAACTTCTGTCACGTACGTGTAAATAACCGTTAAAAGACAGCATATCTTTGCCTTTCGAACTCTTAATAAAATTCATAGCCATTTTAAGAAAATTGCAAGATACACAACGTGATCAAACAGAAAAGCTAGAATGATTTAGAAATACTTGAGCAAATATTTATATGGTGGCTGATAGGGTGGGGTAATATCCCTTAAGAGTACTTTTATTTTTCAGGGAATCACAATGGTAACTTTGAGATAATGGGGATCGGATTATTATAATAATGATCCTCGCCATAATTATGGTTAATTACATTCCCAGCAGCGTCTTAAAAGATTATTTTGGAAATGTTGTTAAGTAAAGTAATCATTTAAACCAGGGATCGCTAATGAAATACTAATCACTTTTCTTGCACATAACTAACTTAAGAATTGTTTACCCGATGATAAATATATTTTCTTTAGATAAATGTTCAAAATTGTTAAAGAGAATATTTTTCGAACACCTGTTAGGAAATTTTCGATTCGAAAAAATTACCGTTCGAACAAATTCCCTATCGAATATTTTTCCGTTCGAACAAATGGCCTCGAACAAATTTCCGGATACCTGATTTAATAATAGGGAAAGTATTAAAACACCTGCCCAGAAAAGGAATATTAAAACTAACTAACATAATAAATGCAGGATTTGTTCTAAAACATGTACAGAACGTATGCAAGTACCCGAAATCATAATCATACAGAAGAGAGGAAAACCGCCGAATAGAACAGCATAATTTCAAAACTATATGAAAAACTATTACTTAAAAGGCCCAATTCAATAATAGAAAGAAGAGAACTGATACCAACACAGCAGTTTGGATTCTGAGCCAACATTCAACTGTAGAACAAGTTCACAGGGTAATAAATACCATGGAGAAAAGTCTTGAAAAGAAGAAAGTCTGCTCAGCAATCTTCTTAGATGTTGTTCAGGCTTTTGGTAAAGTATGGCATCAAGAGGAAAGCGGGCAGAGCAACAGCCGGAGTAGGAATTTTAATAAAAAGGAAATGGAAAAAGAGAATACGATCGTGGGAACACATAGACGAAAGGATAATAAAAATAATCTTGGACATTCTGGGATGAGATATGATAATCATTGGAGTATACGGACCAACAAAATAGAGAGAGAAATTTTTATATGGAAACCTTACAGGAGGAAATCGTAAATGTGAAATAATCGCAAGACGTTATTATAATAGGAGACCTAAATGGAAGGACTGGAAGGAGAGAAAACGATAAGACAGTCGGACGTTTTGGAGAAGATACCATCAATACGAATGGAGAAAGGATTATAGAAATATACGAATTAAATAATCTCAGGATCACAAACGGCTTTTATCGTCACAAAGATGTTCATAAATATATATGGATACAAAGCACGCGAAATCTTAGATCAATAATTGTATATATTATTGTCAAAAACCAGACCATGATAAAAATAAAGGATGTAAGAATAAAGAGGGGAGCAGAATGCGGAACCAATCACCGACTACTCGCTGCAAAAATGGAATTCCCAGGGTACCAACGAAGGCCTAACAATAACACGGAATCCGAAAAGCTTGAAGCGTCACACAAGGAGAAAAAAAATTCAAACTACATCTTCTTCTGGAAGATTCTATAAGAGATTTATACCAACGCAGATTGGATCAGAAACTAAATGAATTCAATTCGAAAGCCTAAGAGAAACGTACGAACAAAAGTAGGAAACAGCGGGAAAACACCAAATAAGTTTAACCGAAAACACCACAGAAGCCATTAAGAAGAAAAAAGAGTTATATAAAAATAGCTAAGTACAAAGGATGAGGAAGACCACCGAGAATATATAGGGAGAAAAATAGAGAAGTTGAGGGACTCATAGTAGAGGAGAAAAATGAGAACTAGGGGAGAGCCTGCATAAACATTGAACAATATATTGGGGCAGCAAGAAGCTCGGAATCCTGGCGAATGCTTAAGGCATTAATAAAAAATACTAAAGAAAAGGCATATATCCCCTTTATACAAGAGAAACAGTGGGAAGACTACTACAAAGATCTTTTGAGTGAAAGACGACCAGAATTTATGGAAGATCAAGAAGGAGAGTATAGAGATTTGGAACAACAACAAATAGTAGTAAGTTTAGAGGAAGCTAAAAAGGTAATAAAATCTATCAAACGTAATAAGCCAGCAGGACCAGCAGGAATCGTCCCTGAAATGACTAAATACGGATCAGAAAAACTGTTTCGCATGATCCAAAACATGTTCAGAAAAGCTATAAATGGGGAAGAACTATCTAGAGAATGGACAGAAGCTTTTATAACATCTATATATAAGCAAGGCGATCGAAGAAAGTGCGAAAATTACAGAGGCATTAGCATTATAGCAACTATGGAAGAATATACGGACGACTAATCCGAAACAAGTTAGAAGAAGAGATAGAAGACAAAATTGGAGAAGACCAAGCCGGTTTTACCGCAGGAAGATCGTGCAAAGATCACATTTACACGACACAACAACTTTTAGAAAAAAAAAGGCAAAAAATAAGGACGTCCATCTAGCCTTCATAGATCTGAAAATGGCTTACGACTCAATTCCCAGAATGAAACTATGGAAAGCAATGAAAGAGATGGAAATAGGAGAATAAGTTAATCACCTCCGTAAAGAATTTATATAGACTTAAACAAGTTTTAATTAAAACAGGAAGGAATTTGAGTCCCAGCTTCAAAACATCTAAGGGACTGCTACAGAGTTGCCCTGCATCACCAACACTATTTAACATATTCCTGGAATAAATATTAAAAAATTGGAAGAGGAAATGCGAAGGCATAGGAATATCGATACGGAATGAACATCTTTACACGCTAAGTTTTGGAGATGATCAGGTAGTGATCGCTTAAGATGATAAAGACCTGAGTTATATGGTACGCAAGTTGCAAGACAAATATACTAAGGCAGAGATGGAAATTAACTTCAACAAAACAGAATACCTAGCAACAACAGAAGAAATAAAAATTTAGAAATAAAAGGGACTAATACATTTAAATACTTAGGATTCATCATTTCAAAAAATGCAACCACAGAAAAAGAAATAAAGAACAGGCTTGGACAAACCCGAATATGCATAGCACAAGTAAATTGAACGCTCTGGGGCAGGCACATTACAGAAAAATACAAAAAAAAAACGAATTTACAAATCTATAGTGCAGAACATAATGACATACGGAGCGGAAAACTGTGTAACGAATAAGAAAATCAGAAGTAACATCAACGCAACGGAAATGGAATTCTGAAGACGATGTTGCAGAATCACAAGATTAGACAGGGTTACCAACGAGAAGATAAGGAGGAGAATGGACGTCAAGAGAGATACGTTAAAATATATAGAAGAAAAAAGACTAACGTGGTAGGGGCATGTCCGTAGAACAGACGAGAATAGACGGGCAAGAAGAGTCACCGAATGTAGCCCAATGGGAAGAAGAAGGAAAGGAAGGCCGAGAAGATCACGGAGAGATTAGGTGGATGAAGCAATGGAAAGCAGAGGCCTGGAGAATGGAGAATGGGAAGACAGAGAGAGGTGGAATATTTTGTTGAACGAAGGAAGACAGCGTCAGCTGTAATATCATATATATATATTGTCATAAACGTTCAGGCCAAAGAATTGGCCCCACGTTTACAGCGTCATTTTCTGACATAGTTGATAAAAGGTCCACATTGGGACTGACATTAATAAATTAATTTTTAAAAATTGACACTTACAGAATATTTTATTTTGACAAATAATTTTATTACTCAGAATTTTGAAAAAAATGTATGAAACTAAAGTTTATAATATTCAATACAACTTGCCAAAGACAAAACGCCAGCTAAAAATTTAGTCGAATAGCTTAGAGACTAATCTCTTTTGAGTCGGTTCACTTTTAGAAGGTAATTTTAATGATTCGTATAAAAAATAAACAATATGTGCAATTACCAGCTCATACAAGGATTACCACACTGGAAACAATTCCTTCGCCCTGCTACAGCTGACCTAAATATATCGAAGATAACAATATATGCACAAGGTGCCTTCAGCAGCTTTTTCGAAGTTCTCTGCGCTCCGTACTCCAATCTCTCCTCCCCGATCTTAAAACAGGACACTCCAAATAATTTGTTTATTAAAAGACATTTTCATTCACAAAAAGGGTTTTACTAAATATGCAGCTTTTCTATCATTACAGTTCTTCTAAATATATTCAATTCAAGAAGTATTTTTCTTACAGATTTTTCAAATATTATTTTTCAATTTCAATTATTTTTCTACCTATTATCAATAACAAAAACAACAGCTAAATTACCAAGGAAAATTTTAACACCAGGATACTAGTTTTCAAAATAAATAAATTGTAACTTTGTCAAATATAAAAACATTTTGATATTAATATAATTTTTTATAAGCACGAC
>JABXWE010006890.1:0-10685 GCA_014611495.1 Limonius californicus
ACGAACTCATAATGGCTAGGAAGTACAGCCAACACAAAAACATATTTCAAATACGTCAGCTTGGTAAAATACTTTCTCTAACTATAACATTTCTTTTATTCGGGAGCATCTCCAAAGATTAATAGTTAGATCAGCGGTTAACCTACAGTTAAGTTCATTACGCATCAGTTGAGTCATTAAATTAAATTAGGATAGTTCTCGGGAAAAATTCATTAGCGAGACTCTGAAAAATTTCGGGGCAAGCAATTACGTGCAAATGTGAGGGGATACGAATCGAGGATGGAAGATAGGAGGAATACATACACCACCCGGCGATCTACCAAAGGTGGAAGAATAGCGACCGACGGAGAACACAACAACACTGAGGGAGCTGCAGGACAAAAGGCAGAAAAAACAAAAAGAAAAAAAAGCTACGTGATTCATAGCTTAAAGAGCCTTTTGTAGTTTTGTGTAGTCCTTGCAGCCGGTAGTGGCATTAGTAGTCTAATAGGAAAGTTACTTACCTAATTAATTAGTAGTATTTAGTTTATTTTGATTACTCACAAAATTGAAATTTTGAACCGAGGATATTTCTTTGGAACGATAGTACCAGGTCCACAAAACTTTCATTTTAGTTAAAAAAATAATAATAATAAGGATACTATTGGTACACAAATTCTAGGTGTAGCCACTTTGCATGTAAGCGTGTTGCTACGATATGTGTTAGATTGTTTATGCGATGGGAGTCGGACATGTATTGAATGTATTAAGCGGCTCACGGCATCAAGAAGTAAACGCTGGGCACATATTCTAAGAGGACCGGACGGCCACCCTCAACAGCCGGAGTATGCCATGTGGGCGGAGGAGATGCAGATTGAAGGACCGTGCTACGCGTGGAGTACATCATTGGGGGGGGGGATATTCAGGGCGCCGGCATGCCTGAGGAGACATGGGAGGACTGGGCACGACGAGGGGAGGATGTCCGAAGAGGGGCGGGAGGAGTGTGTGCGCTGGCTGAGGAGTCCGCTCAGGAGTCGACTGAGGTGACGCAGCTACTAGTGGACAGGAAAACGATGGCTATCTGGCTGTCAACGGCAGAGGGGAGGATTGGGGATACTAAAGAACTACAATCCAGAATCGACCTTCCAACTAAGTGGTAAAACAGTGGTATTCAGTGCGGTAAATATTAAGTGGTTAATTAGTTATTAGGACCCTAAGATAGGAGCACTCTGTTCCCTTAAACCTATGGCCAGATGGGAGCTACAAACACGGGGAAACGTTGACATCAGGGATTATTGGGGTCAAAAGCAAAATCGCATAACGGAGAGTGTGACTAAGTTTGGGAGTATATCTTAAGTAGGTTATTAGTTATTAGCAAACTGAGAGATGTGCAATCAGTAACCTTAGAACAATACATAGCTGTGACATACGAACAATGTGAACCTTCAGTGACCTTAGAACAACACATAGATGTGACATAATAACAATGTGAACCTTTGATACCAAAGTTTATTAGGGCTAACCGCATAACGGGCAGGTAACATAAGTTTGGGAGTAAATATTAAGTAGGTTATTAGTCATTAGGAAACTAAGAGATGTGCAATCAGTAACCTTAGAACAATAGATAGATGTAAAATAAGAACACTGTGAAA
Organism: Limonius californicus; assembly: GCA_014611495.1. Lineage (NCBI taxonomy): Eukaryota > Metazoa > Arthropoda > Insecta > Coleoptera > Elateridae > Limonius > Limonius californicus. Next base: position 1,632 of record JABXWE010006890.1, read on the forward strand.
CTTTGATACCAAAGTTTATTAGGGTCAAATACATAATCGCATTAACTAGATAAAACCTACGAACACTGTAAATCTCGATCCCCAAGAGATTAGGCTCAGAGGCGTAATCGCATTAAAGGTCAGTTTAACTCAGTCAGGGAGTACCTATTAAGAAACTATTAGATCCTAGGACACTAAGATAGGTGCACTATGTAACCTTAGAAGACGAGATAAATGTGAAATCAGAACATGGTGAAGCTGTGCTATCAAAGTTAGTAGGTTCAAATGCTTAAGAGCATAACGGTCTCGGGTACGTACTCAACAACCCATTGATGCGTATCTTACTAACTACCCGGTGTTGCAGCAGCGGTGTCTTGCGGTATGCATTGCAGACATGTTAACGTTGGGCAATGCCCCACCCGATCCCACCCTATCCTTGAATCCCCACTCACTTACTGGCATGGGGTGGGCCTGGCGTATCCAGGGTTGACCATCGAGTCGGCTCCATGTCAGATGATGATGAAGAAACATCCACCATTTTTAAATCTGAATGTTCATGAAAGGAGATAACTTAAAAGTAATTGAGTTTTATAGCAAAATCGCGTATGCCTATTTAATTCAGTTCCCGCTTAGATAGAAACTAAAAGTTTATCCTTATAAAGAATTGCACCGGTTTTATGTAGGTAGTTCCCGACTAGAACTGTTAAAGCCCGTAAGAACTGAAAACTTCTTAGAGTCAATACTCAATTAACAACAATGAATGAAAAACTACGCGTTGAATTTTCATGTTTGGGCAATTTCTTTTATAATATATTACATTCGAATTTTATCAGCCATTTCCAATCCGTTAAGAAATTAAAACGATATCGTTTTAGAAGATTTATTCTTATTCTATTCTAAATGTATTTAAATAGTTTAAATAGTTACACGAGAAAAATGTATAGGTCTATCAAAGACGAAAACTTTAGTTCGTTGGTATATAAACCAATAAGAATTAATAGGAATTTCGAAGTAAAATAATTAGAATACTGGCTTTTTAGACATAAGTAATACTACTAATAGAACTGACAATCTAATAGTGGGTCTACTAGTAACCCACACTTTAATTAAAAGAAAGTTCCATACGAGACGAAACAGTTTTCTCTTCATTGCTTGTGCTGCAAGTGTTAAACTACTACATACATAAGGGACCTACAGCTTAATGTGGGCCTTAAACCAAAAGAAAGTGTATAAACCATGGGGCACAGTAGTTCACAACTTTACTACCCTAGGGTGACCAACGCTTATACACTACCTCACAGGAGGAAATACATGTGGCTATTATTAAAAAAGGTTACAAACTGAATAAAAAAAATACTAAGCATTACGTGCCACTTTTAGCGGGTACCGCAGTGTAAAGGTTAATACAAATTAATTTAAAATTTGGAATTTTGTCTGTCCACAAGAAAATTATATAGTAAAGTATATTCGATTCCCCTTCTTTAGAATATAACCCAAATAATAACAAGATGTAGTGGAACTTAATATCATGAGCTCTGAATAAACTTATCCAAATGTCTTTTAAGTGATGTTATTTATTACTTTTGAGTTTTCTCATTTTATGTTATTTTGCGACAATATAACCCCTAAAACTATTGTTTCTACTCATGATCTATACAAAGATTTCGTTTTAAATGTTTTCTGTTTATAAGCTACTATAAGAACTTTTACGTGTATTCTGCAAGCTCTGCACGTACGACTACGGAAAATATTTTCCACGGAAATCTAGTGCATACAAATCGATGGTAGTATTTTCCGAATAACACTGTCATTCATGGAATTTTAATGGGGTTTGAATTAGTAAACCCACATTTTCAACCAAAAGTTTACAAATATCTGAGATTATGAGAAAAATAAGGTTCTTATTGTGCTGAATATTTTAAATAGTATTTTTCATTCTTTAGATTTTGTAGCACTCGCTATGGAAATTTTACTGATCATGTTTAACAGCCATAAATAAAAAAAATTATCAATTGTCAGATATATGGTCCAAGATAAATTTAATGATTGCCTAAAATTTAGTCACGCAATTTAAAATTATGACATATTATTCATTGTGAATAAATTAAACATTGTGGAATTATAAAATACCAGAATTATCAAAATTGGTGTGTATATTAATTGCATTTAGAATTACTTTTTGTCTAATTTGAAGTACTATTAAGCAACCAAATAAATAACAAACATTTTAGATATAATCATTAAGTTGAATTAAATATCCATAAAATTCCAATAAATTTATCTAAAGTTCTCAATACGTTAACATTGCAAATCTTATCGTTGGTGGCTCTGTTTTTCAGTATCAGTACACTACATTTACATTCTTTTTTAATTTATAGGCAGCCCCAAAATTCATTTAATTAAATATTATATACGAGGGCAACATTTTTAGTTTTTACAAAAACTAGGAAAGGACTAGAAACTATAGGAGGCGGCCGAGGGCTAGAGGTTACCGCGTTAAACTTCTACGCTGAAGATCCTGGGTTCAATTCCAGGCACCGGAACATTGGATTTTTAACGGCCGTTCTCCCTCGCAAGGCAATGGCAAACCAGCGAGGTATTCTGCCTAGTAAAACTGGGGTAGAAGTGTTTACACTTCCCGTGGTTCGGAGCCCACGTTAAACTGTAGGTCCTCTATGTCTGTGACACTCTAAAAACGCGCAACACAGGCAAAGGAGAGAAGACCGGTACGTCTCGTAAGAGATAAAGCACTCTAAGAAGAAAGAAAGAAAAAAATTTTTTTTTGAACAAGCAATTTAATTGATTTTCAAAACCTTCGCCTTTAAGATTTATACACATTTGCATGTGTATATAAACCAATTCCACGCATTTTCTTTGACATTCGTGAACGCACAACTTTTGTGGGATTCTGTTCATCTTGGAACACCCAAACAGTGGATTGTTGCTTTCTTTAGGGTTCATATGAATATATCCAAATTTTGTCACCTGTTACGATGTAGTATACGGATTTTGCAGTTCCTCAGTCGAATTTTTTGAGCATTTCCTTACACCAACTAACAGGGGCCTTTTTTGAACTCAAATTATGCGAAATCCATCTGGAACATATCTTTTTCACAGATAAATGTTCATGCAAAATCGAACGTACTGCAGTCTTCGAAAGCACTTGGATAATCATGACGAAGTCGTCAAACGGAAGGACTAACAAATTGACTAGATGAGAAAAGAACGTACTGGAAGTCAAATGTAAACACTGCTTAAAATATCGAGACGTTGATTTGGCAAGCCAATAAGAAACGAACAGATAAGGAGAGAGGGCAACATCCTAGACATAGTGAGATGGACAGCCGAAGGAGAAGAGAGCGGAATCAACATATTTCCAGAATGGCACCTGAACGAATTGTGAAAGCGCAAAAGATGGAAAACTGAGGAACACAGGAAACAACACCTAAAAGTTAAAGAAAAGTTGGACATCTAAAGTTGTCATTAAACAGGACTAAGATCTAACTTGAAGGAAGAAATTTCTTCTTCTTCCGCATAGCCAGCATAGCGGTCAGGATCTATGGGTACCAAACACAAAAATGTCGAAGAAAAGGGAACTTTAAGTAAGCAAACGTCTTCTTCGCCTAAGATATAGGAGAAGAGCTAAAATTTAAACAAAAATTTAGTTATAAGAAAGGTTATCATGATATTGCAACCATGAAGACTATGTTACTTTTTGATGTAGTCCCCATACCTAGCGATGTACTTCTGTCACTGATTTGGAAGCTTTCTAATATATTCGTGGAAGAAATATTTGGGTTGCATGCATATCCACTCTTAAACAGCTTGAATAAGGCCCTCATTCAATAGAAACCTTTTTCCCGATAAAAATTCATTTTGTGGAGCAAACAATTAAAAATCGGAGTGCTGCAGGTCAGGAATGTATGCTGTAAGCGGAAGAAGGTCCTACGAGGGTTTGATTATTGTTTCAATTGTTGTGTATGAGGACGAGCATTGTTTTGCAGAAAGCAAACAGAACTTTGTATTCTCTTCCGTTTCTTCTTGATTACCTAGTTAAATTTCGCACGTAAGTGCTTAAATAATTGTAAGAAATTTGATAGAAAGCACCCATTGCGAATTCCAAAAGATCACCTTACCAGATGACAACACAGTGTTTGCTTTTTTTGGCTTCGACGATGTAGTTTGATACTGCATGTTTGCACGTTTTGACCCAGTAGTACAATAATGTACACAAGTTTCATTAGTTGTCACAACTGAGTAAAAAATCATCTCCTCTTCTCCCATATCGTGGCACTAAAGAAGAAGCGATTTCCAAACTATTCAACTTTTGTTCTGCGGCCAACAATCGCAGAATCTATCTGGCACTCATCTTACGATACTTCAGCTTGATTTTTAAGATGTTTTCGACATTTCCGACACTAATTTGTAAATTTTGGGAAATTTAAAGAACTACTTACCCGTCTGTCTCGGACACGATCAACTGCGAGACGAGCAAGCAGGCGATGGTCCACTGGGCGACGGACAACGGGGTTATAGCCAAGCGGGCTCCGGACATCTCCGACAAAAAAAAGTTCTTAATTCATTTATTAATACTTTTTGAGACACCAGTAAAATATTCCTAATAGTTACTGTACTCAGCATTTTGTTTTACTGGACATATAATCAAGAATATAAAATTGATTTAAATTAATTTATATGTTACATACATGTAATTTGCTTCGTGTTGATAAATATCCAAAGTGTTAGATACAATAGTCCCAAAAAAATTAGTATAGGATTAAGATTATAAATTTTGAATACACACTTCTTATTTACTTACAATTGGGAAAAACTAGGCTATACGTTTAAATAATAATAGTCAAAATATCTTGCAAATGCTTATTGAAATATCTAAATGCGTAGGGTCATTTAAAAAAGAAATGGTTAGGTTGAGTTAGGTTAGGTAGACCGTTTTTTTTATTAAATTTTTTATTATTACTAATTATTTAAATTTCCGTCGCCCAGATGACGGTCTCCCACCTTACCATCGCCCATTTGTCTGTCTTGTCGAAGTTTACGATTAACCGAAATTGCAGCTCATCTTATACGAGGCTCATTTTGTACACGAGTTCTCTCGTCTCTAAAAAATGTCTACCACTCAAACATCCGACTTTTATTAGAAAGCATGTTATTTCACATACAAAATATTTTCGGATCTATTGAATGTTAATATCTGCAAAAATGTAGATACAAGAAAATTATAAAATTTTATTTAAAATCCATACACCATACAAATTTTCGGTAATTTCTTTAAACAGTAGTTCTTAAACTAGCTCAAAGACGCAAAACAAATATATAAAAAACTAGAACGAGTAACTTAAAAATTGGCTAAACAGCTTGAACGCTGAAAATTTAAGATTGTATTACTGCTAACAATTTCAGAAAACCTGGCTATTTCATTTGGCGAGTTCTCCTTTAGATAAACTGTCCGATAAATAAACGCCCACTTCGATACATTTTCCCTGGTCATCAAGAAGGGCCGTCGATCTTCGTGCTGACATGTACCCTACCTTTCAATCATTTTAGAATTTCTTCTATCAGTACTGACCTATTTTCGTATAAGAAAATTTATTAGAACATTAAAATTACTGGCTGCGGTTTTTTCCTTGCACAACTTACGCGTGGACACAGAAAACTCGAACTAGTTTCTACTTCTGTACAGTCAGCTATTTCTGATACCTGCCAGTAAAGTGAATCAGTAGTTTCCGATCAGAAAAATTTATTTAACGATTTTGTGTGGAACTTTGTCAATCTCAACCTAGACGGAAAAGTTTTTTTGTTTTTTTTTGTTCAAGGCTTTCCAACTTACTGAAACAACTTTGTCGCCGTTTCTTCACACGTACCTACGTAAACAAGTTTGCATTTGCAGAACACACGAAATAAATGCAATAGGGGCGCACCAGGAGACGAAGCTGCACATCGAGGGCTTTCAAATGCACAGCAGAGAATCTCATATAAACTTTTATTACCCCGACAATGTCCTTTCTTTCAGAGCAGACGATAATCTGAATTGTACTAGAAAATCCCTGGATGATGCAATCTTCGGCTTTTATTGACCCTGAATGTGGATTGCACGCGAATCTTTTAGAGGTAGCCCATCGGATGTGTCGATGGCAAGTAAATCACACGTTTTAAATCTGGACGATGTCGGGAACACAATCCACCATTGGAAAGGGATTCTCAACCTCGGAGAACGATTTAAGTTCAATTTTAATTAAATGCACCGTGAACTAGCAATAATCTAAGCTTAAATTCTGTGTAGACGATACATTCTCAAAACATACATGCACACTGCATGCTAACATGTTCTGCTTTAATCTTCTAGTTTCATGTGTACATTAAGTTTCCAACCTGGAAGCGAAATTTGATATCTTGTGTAAAACAGAGAATTTACTGAATTAAAATACAAAACCGCTAGCTTAAAGGTGTCAGAAACAATAAAAAAGCAGAGATGGTTTTAACGAAAGACCTCCAATAAGAACAGGAAATTATAAAATCCCCATCAAATTTTTGTTGTCACACTATTTTGGAAAATTGATTACGGTTGCACACTTTTATACATTTTGAAGTACTTATACCATTTTAGGAATGATATTCTTTACAGATGAATCATGTCTTCACCTTAGGGGACTGCAAAGTTTTGAAAAATCTTCACATCCCATTTAATTTATAAATAATTTGTTATGTTTTAGGTAACATGAATTCCATTTTGGTTTTGGTAACTTAGAAGGAGTTACGATATGTAAAGTATAATAATTTTACTATGTGTAAAAGGAAAGTTGTTTGAAGGAAAATGCTCATTAAGGGCAGATAGTTTAGATGAAGAAGAAGAAGATTCAGAGGTGGCTCGATACGTACTACCTATCTCTATAACCGGTTCATTATGGAGATTGTCTGCCACTAAAGAATTCCAATTTTCTTGTCCAGTGATCCCGATTTTACCATTGCTCAGGTTCCAACTTGTTGCTATTCCCTTGATGGTCTTCCTCTTTTCCTACGTCTTACCAGAACCTATTGCTTCGTTTTCTTCAGTAATTTGTTCTCCTACATACGTTCGCAATACCTATACCATATAGTCCGTCTTACAGGGTTACCTGACTACTGGATAAACGCAAAACTGCGGCTACTTAAACATCGACCTGCCTGTTCGCTGTTAATTTTACTTCAAATGGAAGCTGCCCAGGGCCGTAGTTATTTTTATTCATTTTCAACATTTAGCTGTTTGTGAACCCATACAAACTAACGTTTCGCAAGACATTGCAGCTTGCATCTTCAGAGTAAATATAACACTGCACTCAAATCCGGGAAGCGGAGGTATTTAAACCTCTTTGAGCCAGTCGGGCAGTACGACGGAGTTCTGGTTGGCTGTCACCGCTGGGCAAGGACGGATCCGGTGGAGCGTGATCGTGTGATCGATGATGCGTAGGAGCCCTTAGTGGATAAACTACTAGACTCCAAGCTTTACTGTGTCTAAAACCATCCTCCCTGTTTATGTTGTTAGGTTGTTTTTCAATTTCAATTGCTTCACGTATGATAAGAGGGAAGTAATGAGGCACTCTGGCGAGTACCCCAGCATTGTCAAAATCCATTTTATGTCCAGTTAAACCAGTGTGTTCAGCCACCGCAGATTTTGTGATGCGTTTATGTTTGCAATCACCTTTGTGCTCTCGAAATCTTAACTCAATGGAACGACCAGTTTGTCTGATGTAGTTTGAGCCGCAGGAGCAAGGGATATTGTAGATCCCGGCTGATTTTAAATTTGATATATGAACCTTTACGGATCTGAAACCTTTTCCCAAAGTTTCATTAGTCCTAAAGACTGTCTTTATGCTGTACCTTCTAAGAACATGCCCAATCTTATCAGTAGTGCCTTTACTGTAAGGTAGAAAAGCTAAGCCTTCCGGAGGTGCCAGTTCCTCCTTAGCCTTGGGCTGTTCGGCATTGTGGATTGCTCTCTGTATTTCTGTGGCTGTATAACCATTTTGTTGTAACGACATCAAGAGATGAGTTTTCTCTTGTTGTAGGTGTTCTGCATCTGAGATTCGAACTGCTCTGGTTGTTAGAGTTTTTAGCACAGTTGCTTTCTGCATCGGGTGATGATGCGAATCTGCAGTTAAAAAGGAACTGCGAAAGCCTCAAAGATTATATTTTTATGTCATTTCAGAACGCCCATAAGTTGCCACATCTAGAAAGATTTTTCTAAAACTGTCATGTATATGTTATTAAACGTACAACACTGAAGTAAAATTAATGTTTCGCTCACTTTTGCTTTTAGAAATTATTGTAAATAGGGAACAACATATAAATGTGTATATAATAAGACAGAGAAGTTCTCATTTGCATTATGTGATTAAATCCGTCTTATGCAACATCGTGATGCATCCTCTTACACTGCAACTGAAAGTGAGGCAGAGGAGCTTTGCATTAATGATAAGCTACATAAACTACATAATAGGAAGTTAGTGCCAAGGGAATCTAACGAAAAGTAATTTGCGAGATTGGGAGTGATTCTTAGCATACCTAACATCCAAGTTTATTATTCGTCTTTATCTATTCTCGTGTTCTTTTGCTGTTGTAGCATTTCCCTGTCCCTTTTTCTTGAAATGCATCTTCTAAGCTGGCCGTGTTTCTGAGAACACAAACAGCTGCGGGTCTCGGCTCTCAATAGCGGGTTGAACAAGCCGCTTATCCTGACTATGATAAGAAGAGTCCATAAAACTCACACAGTAACTAGTAGGTAGTTAAGATTTCGGCATAGTAAGAAGAACAAAAAGAATAAGTGGACGCGACTGCCTCCCTGGACTTTCCCATACTGGAAACTGTTCATATCATCTTTATTCAACAGTAGAGTTATTTTCCTGAAAACGGTTATTGAAGCGCTATCCTAAAACCTTGCCTCGTAACGAATAGACTTACAAGGCTTGTAAGAAGTCCCGTCAAATATCTGCGGTGCCCCTTAATTTCCTTTTAATATGCAACCAGGCATACTTCATTCTCTACTATATACGTGATATTGTGACTGCAAATTGAGTTTGC
>JABXWE010006891.1:0-12279 GCA_014611495.1 Limonius californicus
CTCGTATACTTTTGTTTTTAACGCTCCCCATATGAAGAAGTCACAAGGATTTAAATCTGGAGACCGCGGTGGCCATTGAATGGGTGCTTCTTGTCCCCTACCAATCCATCTACCAGCAAATTGTTCATTTAGATATTCTCTTACAGCACGAAACTATACGAACTACGGAGTTTTTACAAGAGTCAAAAAATGAAGCTAATGAATATGTCTTCACCTTAAAAAAACATAGAATCGTATCATCATCCTTAAAAAAATTCTGAACAAATTTATCAGGGGGTGGGGGTGGTTTTAACCCTTCTCCAATTTTCTTTGGGTTTCTTTCGTTACTGAAAGTAGTGGCTTCCTTTGAAGTGCTCAGGTACCAAATTTCATTAAAATTGGTTCACACGTTTCTGAACAGCATACAAAAATGTGATTTTTTAAGTAAAATTTGAACTCATCTCACGGGCAAACGGTACATTTTGGTATATGACAAAATTGGGTCCAATCGACTTCTTTCGACCTCTAGAATACGTGGTAGCTCTATGTCCCAGGAGTTTTGGGACACCCTGTATACTAGTCTGCTTATACATAACGTATTTTTTTTTTCGAAATCTGATTTTATCTGCCGAATTTGACCAGCTTATTCTTATCCGCCTTCCTATTTCTGCTGTCAAGTTTTGTTTGTTTGGTTTTGCTATTTGACCTGGATATATGTATTGTATACACTCTTGCACCTTTTCATTGTTTCACCGTTTATTGTGATGTCTCTGTTGTGGTCTTGGTTTGTCTTTATCTTTCTTTCTGTTTTTATTTAATTTTAAACCTACTTCTTCTGATCTTATATTCAGTTCATCTACCACGGACTAAAGCTCTTCCAAATTGTTTGTTATAATCACTACATCGTCCGCATATCGTAAGTTATTACTTATTAGGCCTTTTTCTATTTATATTGACTCCTTTCTGGTTCCAGTATAGTGTCTTAAATATATCTTCTGGCGCTGTGAAGAATAATTTTAGACTCATGGTGTCGCCTTGTTTCACTCCTCTTTTAATTGCTACTGGTACTTTTAGTAGCAATGGGTGTGTAAATAGACACAATTGCCACTTCTGTTCGAGGGATAACCCATATTGGAATCAGCAAGCAGACTTTCTAAATTTTTTTTAGTATAAATGTGTGGTGTGGTATTGTTGACAACTTCATTGGTGGTCCCCACTTTTTTTAGTTGAATAGGGAAATGTATTTACGAAATGATTTGCCTCAACTTTTAGAAGTCATTCCTCTGTATGCTAGACCGCGTATGTGGTTTCAAAATGACTTCCATCACTTCTATAGAATTGTAAGAAACTACCAATATGAAACTTTCCATAATAGATTAATTGCAAGAGGTGAAATTCGTCCTTGTCCTCCACCTAGTCCGAATTTGACACGGTTAGATTTTTTTTTGTAGGGCAAAATAAAACACGACGTCTACCAAACTTCCACAGAATCTCAGGAAGATTTACATGAAAGAATTATTGAATCATCCCACACATGCTAACTCGTGTTAGAAATTCTCTTCTGCGGTGGATTGACTTATATGAATAGCAAGGTGGACGGCAGTTTCAATATTTGTTACGTCACTAGTTAGTGTTTCTTTTTGTTTTTATTTAATCTAATTTTATTTTTAATTTTTCTGTTAAGTCAACATATTTTTAAGCTATCTTGGATTTTCCTGTGTTAATTTTATTTAAATGATAAGAAATAAATTATGTGAATATATTTATTGTAAAACAGCATCATATTTATTAGTAAATAGTTTCATTGTTGTTTCTTAGTACACATCGTAACTACTTTGATTTTTATTTATTTAAACCGTGTAAAGTTTCCTAAGATACCTATGGAATACAAACAGCTGTAATGTGTGTAGCCTGCCTACCTACCTGTTACACGATAAAGTAATCACTCTAGATTTAGATTTACATTTCAATTGGGTCGTTGCAAAACTACTGTCATTTTTTGTGACATCTTTTTTAGTTCTTCCTTATATGTATTTCCGGGTCCCTTAAGAGCTTCTTCAAGAATTTGAACTCTTAGACGGTTACCAAGGGTATAACATTCAAATTCAGCTGCAGTTGCATCAGTATTAAATTTGGAAATAAAAAAGGAAACGGAATTAATATACCAATTAATTACAATATTGAACACTTGAAGAATCGAATAAACCTGCGGTCCCCTGGTTACCTAGTCTCCTCTTCGCCGTGCTTCAAATACCACTATTCAACTCCGATTTGTTATGCATATTTATTGATTTTAATTAAATCATTTTACTGCGGCGACCGAGGCCAAATTCTTTTATAATGAATTGACGTGGGCGGATCAAGCCAGCAGGTATTAGTTTAACGATTATTTTCTTCTGCCACTTGATATGTAATGTGTTTACTATAAAATTGTATGCTGGTGCTCCATAACTTGAAACGGGAAATGTCCCTGAAAATGTATATCTGGAGATGTTTCGTTCTACAGCATGCACATCGAAATTTTAATTATTTTAATATTTTGGTCAAAGTGGCCATCCCGAACCAAGTGTAGTTAGGACAACAACAACTAAAAGGTGATATGCATAATCAAATCTAAAGCTCCTGCAACTATGACGTAGCGAATGTATCAAATTAAATTCCCACCTACATATAAAATAGCTATGTGTTTCTCTTATAAACAACATGTTTTATCTGAACAACATAATTCACTTTCTAACCTTTCATTCTTGTGTAAGGTGTATAATGGCTTTTTATTTTTTGAAATAATGTAGATAATTTTTTCCAATCCGTCTAGTATTGCTCTTTAAGATATAAATATTTTGTCTCTCAACCAACTTTAGTTATACAAGAAAGATGCGCGATCCTATACAGGAAATTTTGAGTATACATTGCCTATGTATACTTTTAAAAAGAAGGCATCAATTACGCCTATTATGTAGGCAACCAACTATACAATAAACTAAAAAACAGAAGCAAACGTCGCTGTAGTTCTGAATTATTTTATGAGGAAGGTTACATTGGATGCAGTGTTTATATTAAATAGGTAAATCAAAATGAGTGGAACATCAACGACGATTATTAACGCATTAAATAAAACCACCGAATTCTTGCGCTGGTTAACTGAACAAGGCGAAGGATACAAGGTTGTAAATATGCAGCACAAACCATAAAATATGGATGCAACAAAGAAATGAATATAATGTTATCGGAATATTTAAGTTTTTTGGTATAAAGCATTAAATAACTTTTTTTCTATAGCTAATGTTAAAATGTTGTTACAGCAACTCTTTTGAGTAGATAAAGTATCACTTTAACCGCAAGGGTAGATAAAGTAACACTTTAACAGCAAGGGTAGATAAAATGTTTTAACTTTTTTTATTCAATTAAATTTACAAATTCAAACACATTAATTCGAAGGATTAACAACAAGTGTAATTTTACAATTAACATTATTAGTTTCTTCTTCTTGTGTTAATCCTTTTCCGTACATTTCGTATTCACTTCGTACACAAAACGCAAAAATACTGAACACTCCACAAAAATCAGAATGTAAAATTTGTTTGACATTTGTTGACAGAGTAATTCATATCCGTAGTAACGGAGCAACACAGTTGCGATTTTTGTGCCAAAAATTAAAATTTTCTTTGAAATTTTATTTTTCACCTGAATTTGAAGTCTTGCTATAGAAAAAAATGTTGTATTGCACACGACGATAAAATCGCATTATCTTCTCGAGCGTAATTAGCGTCTCGACTGACGTCTCGACGCTAAAAAACACTCTCAAAGATAAAGTACAATTTTATCGTCTTGTACAATAAATAACTATAACAAATAAATAACAAAGTTACATTAAATAAATAGTAAAGCCTAATTTAACAGAGCACTTTCAAACGGACGCACCTTTTCATATATAAAATTATTTTCTTCTGATGTTGGTAAAATTCACTAAATAAAATTAGGATGGCACTCCTGCTGATTTTGAACTTCAAAACGAAAGTCCATCACTTGTTGCTTTTTTCTAAGTTCCTCGCAGGAAAACTTTGGACTGAGTATTTTTGTATTCGTAAAATCGTTTCACAAGGTAATTAACCCAAATATTATTTACTGCTTATTACTTCAGATGTTCAAATATAATATTTTCCTGTTTCAATATATAAACTCATAAATACGTTACACCTCTATATTCTCTTATTAAATTGTTAACCCCAAACTTGCTTCACTTTTCAAGTTGTTGTTGATTCGATGTTACCTATTGGTTTTAATTTATTTTGAATTAAATTCGATTGTTATTTAAGTTGCTGTTCTGGTATAAAAGGTTTCGTCCAACTTGTAGTTGACTCCTAACCTTGAAGTTTGTTGGCGTTTTACACGCCAAACGCAGATACAAAAAAACAACTGAACTGTTTTTCGGCTAATTTACCGAATTTCATCCATTATTTCAAAGAGATAAGTAACAAAAAACTGCGCCCCCCGGAACCGCTTTGGCATTACTTGAGGGGAGTGCGGGCGTGCCTTATACACTAAACATTCATGCAACTTAACTAAACGAAATGCGGTCGCCCCAGTCGGGATTCGGTACCCCGACCGATCGGACCGAATTTCGCTGTGACCTCGAGTGGCAGCGCGTATCTGCACTGCTCCACCTAGGCCCCTTGATACCTTATACTGTCGATCAACTATTTTTTTAACCACATTAATATTCATTTTAAACATAAATCTCTTTAAATTAAAAATATAGCAATTAATGATTATCAGAATTATATTAAAATGTTCTTTGCACCTAAATCTCCAAATATTACTCACAAAAAATATACAATTGAAAGGTCCATTTTCTTCCAAAATTACATGTTAGTTGACAGTTGTCGAACGTAATACAGAAATCTCATATCTTATTGTTTTCCAGGTGAAAAATTCACAGTCAAGTCTGATAAATACCCGTATTGCTTTCGTACAATCATTACGACTACGAACAAGCAAAACGAAACAGAGATTAATCTAAACAAAATCAACGGAGATGAAAAACACTAATTGAACATGACCTTTACCTGGTTTCAACAAGTTATTTTATCTAAATAAGTTAATTTTTTATTAGATTATCTAAATCCAAGTTCATATAACTCAACAATATATATATATATATACAGGGTGATTCAAAAGGGTTTGTACAAACGCTAGGATTAATTGGTGATGTTAAAACAAGTGAAAAATACCAACAAACTCGTGTCCGATTCACAATTGTTTTCTAGTTATAACAAAATTTTTATTTTTAATGAACAATATACAGGGTGATTTATACCAGGAGGCGAAAAATGAATATTCGTGTTTGGGATTGGATTGTAAGCAAAAAATGCGGAGTAATTTTTTTCCGATCGGCCTTTGTTTTCGAGATATCGAGGTTCAAACTTTTGAAAGATATTATTTCATGTTTCACAAAAAACTAATAGTATTCCATATGAAAACTTTATTTCATCACTGTAATGTTACACAGAAATAAAAACCATTACTTTAACTTACAACTCGTGTTCGAAAAGTCCACCACAGCCGCGATGCAAGCCTGGCAACGTAAAACCATTGGATTATAAATTGCAGAAAAATCTTATTCATTTTCAATTTGAAGTACAGCATTCATAATTCTGTCTTGTAATTGCTCTTCATTGTGAATTTCCTCTGCATAGACTATTTGTTTTACGTGGCCCCAGAAGTAAAAATCCAGTGGATTTAGATCTGGCGACCTAGTAGGACACTGAACTGGACCGCTTCTACCCCTCCTCCTTCCATTAAAATGCTTGTCTAGCTATTCTACTACAACCCTTGCAGCATACGGTGGCACACCATCGTGTTGATACCACATCACGTTGCACAATGTAAGTGGAACGTCTGCTAACAACACGTGCAAATGATTATCCAACAATTCCAAGTATGACGCAGCATTTAAACGATGCGACAGAATTTGTATTGGCAGTAGACGAGCGTTGAAAATCCCACACCACGTGTTACTCGAAAATCTGTGTTGAAAACGATGTCTTCTAAATGCGTGGGGATTTTGTACTGACCATTCATGCTCATTATGACAGTTATTGATAACGTCCCTAGTGAAAGTAGCTTCGTTGGACCACAAAATGGAACGAATAAAGTTAGGATTTTGCCCGTGCTGTTCGAGAAGCCATCGCAAATGCTAATCATGGTTGTAAGTGATGGACACGCTGACAATGGTAAGGATTCAACACTTCCCTGTTTAAAGTCCTCCAAACGAAGTTTTGAGAAAGTTGCAGACGGGTTGCAATTCTTCTGCTACTAATACCTGGTTCGTCAAGCACTGCATCTTTTCTTACAGCGCTGTATCATACATTTACTCCACCAGTATGACGATTACCAGTTCCACATTATCGCAGTCTTTGAAATGCATCGGAAAATACACGGCGCGATGGCTGACGTCTATTCGGGAATCTTCTTTGATATTCCCGACTTTCTAAAGCATTGCCGTTGCCAAACTGCATTCTTGACAAAATTTGTATCTTTTAACTATTAAGTTATTTCGCATTATTTTGCTTACAAGACAATCCCGAACACGAATATTCATTTTTCGCCTCCTGGTGTAGATCACCCTGTATACAATTATCCCACAAGTAAAAGTCTAGTGGAGTAATATCAGACGAATGAGCCGGTCATGCTGCTGGACCTCCTCTTCCAATCCAGCGTTGTGGGAAGTTATAGTGACTTTTGCACATCAAGAGGAACATCTTCTAGTAGTTCCGGCAAGGTATTATCTAAGAAGTTTAAATACATGGCACCATTAAACCCATGTGGTAGTACATAAGGTCCGCTAACATGATCGCCTACAATACCGGCCCAAACGTTAACCCTGAAGCGTTGCTGAAAAGCAGTTGTGAATGTAGAACGAGGATTTTCGAAATCACATTCCGTGTGAACTGCGATTCAGCCGTCCAGAGAATTTAACTTAAAAATTCTGGATTGTTTGCGGTAGCATCTACTAACCATTGACAAAATTATAGGCTCCTCAAATTATCACCATCATGTAGATTTTGCACATGTTGTATATGGTAAGGATATAAGCTGTTTCTGTTTAATGTACGCCAAACTGTCGACTGGGTAATACCTAATTTCCTAGAAATTTTTCTAGTACTCGTCGATGGGTTTTGCTGGACTGCATCAATAATGTCAGGATTATTGTCCATGTTAGTTCTTCCAACATGATGAGGTGGTCTAACCATACCTATTTCACACAAATTTCGGTGCAACCGTTCAAAAGTTCGACGGTCAGGCTGTCGCCGGTGGGGATACCTTCTCCGATATTCTGCACGAGCATTCCCACTGCAATAGTCATATGCAAAAGGCATTTCTGCAAATTCATGTGCAGAAGAAAGCTCCATCATAAGCATACTTAGAAAACAACAATAATTCAAGCTTGAAACACTTTTTGTCATAACAAATTAGCATTTGTTTGACTTATATTCTATTATGAGTTTATTTAACAGAAAATGATAAAAACAAGGAAATTCTGTGTTACTGAATGACGGATGGAAAGAAACATGGATATATATATTTTTTGCTTCCTGTAGCATCCCACATCACACCATTAAGTTTGGACCACACCTTTAGAATCACCCTGTATATATATATATATATATATATGTTGTCTTTGAAATAAGAAAGTTTTGTGTCACTTCCGGAAAAACCGAAAGTGATATTGAGTGTCATCTAGGCTAACAAATGCCAATTAAAAAATCTAAATTGACTTGTCTCAGCGTTTTTCAACAAAAATAGTTACTTTTATTTTATTGAATTGATCCCTTTCATCGCAAACTCACTGTATATATTTTAAAGCAAACACATTACATCAACGTGAAAGGTAGCAAGCAATGCAAAGCACCAGGAGGTAATATTAACCAAAGAAGTTTGTGTAGACGTAAATCAAATTTCCTCATCCATTTGACTCTTGGAAAACCCCTTCCTCACTTGACGAATTTGCTTCCGGAAGCAGAAATATTTTAAAAACACAAATATAACCAGCAATAAAATATGTTTCGGGACATCTACGGCATATTTTTTGAGGTTATAGTGTGTAAACAGTGTAAGTAGATAATTCCAAATTGTTAATTTTTCTACTAAAGGTAGGTAATATCTCATAGAACTGGTCTCACTTCCGAAGGCACAAACTTTGTAACATTTATTTGACAATTAGTTGCAGAAAATTTGTAGGTGAACTACTATCACGCTGTAGATTACACTAATAAAATGTTCACTAGAAAACGTATTAAGATTTCCAAAGTGAATTATCCTCAAACATAAAAATTACGATTATGGTTTGGATAAACTTCTATCTGTCTCGGAATGTATGCTTGATAACGAGCCATTTGCTTAACAATCTGGTCCGTGTGACGCCTCCAGTTCACATACCAAGTAATTTGTCTGTTTATAGAGATGACTATGAGGAACCGGAAGATTTCGGCAACAAAGTATTTATAGTGGTACTATAAAGTAGTGAAACTTGACGCTGGGCAAGCGAAATTACACATTTCCTTCGTATTTCATGAGATATCATTTGTAATTCTGAGGATAACCATGCGTTGAACTCCATATCGTGGAATATTCTCTGCTCTTAAATAAGAAAGTTACTGCTTATAGATTTTTTCATATTTATTATCGTTATTTGATTGTTTATACTGAGAAGACAATAAATCCATAAATTACAATAGGAAAAGTACAGAACATTTTAATTTCATTTTCATACACAACATTGTTTTCATATTATTTCTACTTAATTTAATTGTCAATAAATACTAAAAGTAGTTACATTTTGGCTAATGCAAGACAGGAAACTAAATTGTTTCAGCGGAAAATCGTTTTTAAACAAATACTTTTTCGTACAAAACTAAATTGTAAGCCTAATTGTATTCACTATTCTAGTTACACTTACGATTTAAATAAAAAATTAGAAAGAAATTATTTTAATTTGAGCATTGCTTGTTAGTGCAAACCGTGCCCAAGTCCTTCACACATTCGCACTTGTTACAATCCTTTGTTGTGATTGTGCCCACCTCACAGTTAAACAGTAGGGATTCTATGGGATCAAGACTGCAAACCAAAAGTTAAATTTGTTGAACTGATTGTTTTTTGTGACTTACCATCCTTTGTCGCCACATTGCAGTTTGTTGGTTTCCGTGCACGTGCATTCGTTGCATTCATTTTCTTTGTACGGTACGCCAGGTTGGCACACTGAAAAAAATTGTTACATTAAACACAATCATTAGGAGAAATGAGAATTAGGTTATATGAGAAATGCGTAGTTAGGGTTTCTATTTAGATTTTTTCTGCTTATTAGCATTATTAATTAACAAAAACAGTTTTAAAGGTTTAAAATAGCCTAAAAACGAATCTGACTTACCCCATTCCGCATTGCAAACAGCTTGGAAGGCAACAAAAGCCAAGAAAACACAGATTGCAGACTTCATGTCTCAACTGAATTAATATTAGCACTGGTTGTCAATGAACGCTTGAGGTCTTCATACGTAGAAGATTTCATATTTACAATCTTTATCTTTCATGGAAAAAACCAAACAAAAATAATGCCAATTTCTACGTAAACTTTGAACTCTGCTTGCTGTTGGGCAATCGTACACCACTAACCTAGTAAATTTTAGGAACGCGCAAAAGTAGCTTAGAGAGACGATGTGGCGTTTTAAATCACGTGCTCCTAGTGCGTAATTCATTTCAATCAAGTAATTGTGTGAATCTATACCATCAGGCGCATCAAAGAAAGTATGACATCACGGGTCGTGACTTCATTGCAAAATCACTTAATGCATTCAGATAAGGCTGGCATGAAGAGGTTCCATTGATTTCTCGAGTTCAAGAAATTGATTGCTTCGACCTTTTGACCTTCGGGTGACAGCTGTTCGATTTCTTTCTTGTTTAATGTTAATGAAAGAGGCCTGTACAGAGATGGAAGTGAACTACATTAAACCGGATTATATTTAGACTGCAATACATTGTTGGTGTTGTTTTTTACAAAATACAACTTACTATTCTATATTTCCTTAATTAAATTATTCCTAGGTCTGGTTACTTACTGGTTTCTATAAGATGCAACATTTCTTAAACGTGATTTCAACTAAAACTGGTCTTTTGAACCCAAGGCTGTACTAGAATCTATTTTCATTAAATGTCATTTTGCGGTACCGAAAAGTAAACCTTGGGGTAAGTGCAAGGTAGGTATATGAGAAATTGCCTTCTAGGGCTCCAACGTTACTTCGATGACGACTCGAAAAAACAATAATTTGGTAGATTGGAAAGGTAAGATAGAGGGGGGGGGGTGGCTTACTATTTTTGTAATATGCAGAGTGTTTCCTAAGTATTGTCGAAAATAAATATAAACGTTGGAAGATTTAGTTCGGGTTCCTGCTGAAGATGGCAGGTTAATTACCGAAATACGTATTTATATATATATATATATATATATATATAGGATGTTTCATCTTTGTTGCTCCAATCTCTTTCTTGGAGGCTTCTCCTTTCCATGGCCTCATCCACTTCATCTCTGAAGGATCTTCTGGGCCTTCCCCTTTAACGTCTTCCTATTGGGCTCCATTCCGTTATTTTTATTATCCATCGTTGGGGTGTTGCTCTTCTGACGTGGCCATACCATTGTAGTCGTTTTCCTTCGATGTAGGTACGTATGTCCTCCTGCACTGACATCCTTCTCCGTATTTCTTCATTCGGGATTCTTTCCAATCTTGTTAATCTATTGCATCTTCTCCAGTATTCCATTTCTGTGGCTGTAATTTCGTTCTGATCTCTCTCTTTTATGACCCAGTTCTCCGCTCCGTATGTCATAATGCTTCTAATTATGGTGTTAAAAATCCCCTTTTTTGTGTTCTTTATGATGTGTGAATTCCATACGATCCCATTTAATTGTCTAATGCATGATCGGGTTTGCCATATTTTGTTCTCCATATCTTGTGTGGTTGTCCCGTCTTTGGATATAGTGAATCCTAGATACTTGAATGTCTTATTTCCTTTTATTTTAACGTCGTTTGTGACTTCCAAGCCTGTGGCCTGTTCTTCTCCTGTGACCAGGTATGTTGTCTAGTTAAAGTTCATCTCTAGGCCGTTTTCTGAGTACTATGGTGCTAGGACTTATCAGATGGTCCTAACACCAAATAACGTATAATTAAAATACACAATTGGATAGATCAATTTTTAATGTTGAGCTTTTGATAAAAATAAACGGTAACTATTTACATATAAAAACATAACAACGGAAACATAACAACCCCAGACGACCCGACCCGCACAACATTTACCCCCCCTCTCTCTCAAAAAAAAGAAAAAAACGCGCATGTAAAAGGGAAAACTTCCACAATCACGTGTTCGAAACAAAATTTTGACCCACATTATAGAGGTAATCAAAAATTTGGAACGATTGTGGTAGTTAAAAAACCCTTTATGCGAAAAAAAAAGAAATATTTTCAAAAAATACTTAAAAAATAACAAAGTCAAGATTAATTAATACAAACTTAAAATAATACAATAAAGAATAATAATACAACGAATTCTTAATCTATTTAAAACTAAACTGGAACAGGAACAGCGAGGGATGCAAACGTCTGCAAACAGAAAAAAAACAAAAATGTGTATACATAACAAAAGGAAAATAATAACGTGTACGAACACTACAAAAGATGTGTGTAAGTGAATGTATTATGACGAATCACGCAAAAAATACGCTGGTTTAAGTCGATCAATGGACACCTTACCTTCCCTTCCATAATTTTCAAGAATAAAATATCGCTGAAAACGCTGCAATACGCGAAACGGACCTAAATAAGATTGTTTTAACCCCAATGTATGCGAATCATTACGAACAAAAACATGTGATACCGAAAAAAGATCTTTTGGAATGTACGAAGAAACATTATACGATTTAGTAAAAAAAAATTTTGCGTGAGACATCCGCTTACGAAGCTGCATAACAAAACTAGACGTATTGGAAACCGCAGAAGAATCCGAAGGCTCAAAAAAATCACCCGGTAACCGAAGCGGAGTGCCATATAAAATGTCTGAGGAAGAAACACCAACCTCCTCTTTAACAGCAGAACGCAACCCTAATAGAATCAATGGTAAATGTTGAACCCAATTTGTTGACCCAACTGACTTGAGTGCTTCTTTTAATGTCCGATGAAATCGCTCTACAATTCCTTGACTAATTGGATGTTGTGCAGAAGATTTAATGTGACGAATTCCGAAATCATGTAAAAC
>JABXWE010006892.1:0-43536 GCA_014611495.1 Limonius californicus
AAAGTTGGGCTGCATATGCGGTAAGACCCGGAAAATTAAACGAATTAAATCTAAATAATCCCCGTGTAATAAAAACGCGATTCCTGTAGACCTGTTATAATAAAATCCAATCCGATGTCAATAAAAAGGGTTGATAGAGAACAGAGATAAGCTGCAGAGGAGGAGGATGTGATGTGATTCTGGTTAAATAGGGCTACAGTCGGCGGCGGAGATCATCGGTTTGGCATTCTCTAGAGAGGGAACGCAAATGAGAGTACCTCTAAATCTCTTCTACTTCTTGTTACTTGGATCCAATCAAACACAAAGGCGTAGTTTCTCTAACAGCTCTACTTAGTTTAAAAACAATAGAGAATAGAACGTCTGTGTCGGGAAATGCCACGATTGTATTTCTTTCAATCGCTCAGCTAAGCTTTTCTCAATTGTGCTACAGGCGGAAGTTCTAAACACTCAAAAATAAGATTATTTGCATATTTTAATTAATTTCTGTGTAATAAACTTGTATGTGGTATAATTACGTCGCAAATTACACGTACAGTTGTTTTGCTCAACTCTTTTGAAGTACATGAATTCGAAATTTAATTATAAAAGTTTTGATTCTACACTTTGTGTTATTTAGATCTCGTTATTATTATACTGTCCGCTTTTATGAAGCAAAACTAAATTCAAGCATAGAATAAATGATAAATTTAATTCTAGCATTGGTATTATTAAACGAGAAAGCTTTAGATTGTATATTTTTTCTGTTTTTCGATTTTCGTGATATTACAATAAATATTGCCAAGTTAACAGAAACCGAATTATGGTGGCTTATACTTATTTAAAACAATATTTAACTGCAAGTAATTATTAGGTATTACTCGTAGCCTTTCTTTGTATGATAAAATACAAATTTACAAGTTTTCATAAATCCACTTAGGAATATTCATAATGATCCTGAAATAGTCGGTTAAAATTAGGAATTGGACTGGGCTCATGATAAGGAAGATAAATTTCCTGTAAACGTTGGTCGAAAAATGCATCCCTCTGTATGTACGACTCATATTTAAGTATTAATACCCGATTCAGAAGAACGGAAGGCCATGAAAGCAAAACAACTTTGTTTTTATTTACAGAAGTTGTTGAAAATGTCCACCATTAACTAAAACAAATTCTTCCATTCGTTTACCCATTGACTGTCTAACACTCTCAGAGGTTCCTGGAGTATTTCTTATAATTTCGAAGCCGCTGATAATGCTCGTAATTCCCCTATATTGTAGATTAGAGCTGCATGAACAAGACTGTTTATATGCCCCTATAGGAAAAAACTAGAGAGTTGAAATCCGGGGAACGTGGGGGCCATGGAATTGGTCTACCTTGACTAATTCACCGATCATTTAGGTATAAATTGCACTATTGAGAGTAGGTGGCAAAAAGGATGGACCAATTACTTTACCTTCTATGATGCCAGGGCAGACAATTAAGGAACATTTTAGTTGATGTCCAGATTGGTTAACAGCCTGGAAATTTTCGTCTTCCCAATGATGATTATTAAGGAAATTTACAATCGCGTCACTTCTAAAGATAGATTCGTCTGCAGAAAGTATTGAAATATGAAAATCGGTTGCAGACGATTCTGTAAAATCAACTGAGCAAACCGCGTACGTTCTGGATAGTCAGTCTCCAAAATTCCTATTTTTTACCAATTCTTTCAGGACCACCTTGTATAAGCCATAGTGGCTATATTTGTTTCTTCGTTGTAATCAAAGGTTGTTAAGAGTTTAAGAAATATAATTACTTTCGCAGCTACATCTGAAATCTTAGTTTAGTTAAAAATTGTTTTTCAATATTTAAAAGGTAATATTTCGAGAAAAAATCGTCGGAAATCCGTTTAGATATTACACTTCGTAGGCACTGAATAGACAACAGGCTGGTAAGAGCGAAGGTAGAAATAAACGAAAAGATCAAAAAGACGTTCACTAGATCCCCTTACACTCGTAGAAAACAAAATAGAGTACCAAACAGAAATAGAAAAGAAACTAACAACAGTCCAAATCCACAATGGTATGAAAATTAAATAAACGGTGCTCTCTCACAGATATTAGAAGAAGCTAGTGAATCGGCACTAATCAAGTAAACAAAAAAGTATGAAACATTTACAGAAAACATAAAAAAGATGATGAATAAACGCAAAAATCTGATCCAAAAAGGGAAACAAATGTCGATAGAATATGTTGAGCTAAACAAACTAATCCGAACGTCAATTCGAGATAACCAAAGGAAAACCAGAGAAAAGAAAATTACAGAAGTGATAGAGAACCATAACAAATGAAAGTATTACCAGGACCTATAGCAAAATCGCAGAAAATCTCAGTAAATGACGAAAACGGTATTTAAATACGAGGAAGATGCAACATCAACATCATTCAACTATACGCATCTGTAACTCAGACGCCAAGATTTACTACAGAAAAGCTAAAACAAAGAATAGTTAATGTAAATTCGGAAGACGTTCAAGAAATACATGAAGAAGAAATAAGAGCGGCACTAAAAGTAATGAAGAACAATAAATCTTGGAAGAGACAATATCATCAAAGAAATGATAGAGGAAGGAGGCTAGAGTGTAAGAAAATTAGTAAACTACTCTTAAACAAATGCTGGGAAGAAGGTGAAATACCCAAAAGTTGGAAAGACGCAACAACAGTCTTGATATACAAAAAATAAGAGACAAAGGAAATCTTACAAACTACCGCCCTATAACCTTACTCCCCTAATATACAAATTATTCACCAAAATAATCACTAAAAGAATTAACAATAAACTGGAACTATATTAGTCCTGCGAACAAGCAGGATTCAGAAAGGGCTTTAGCACATGCTACCACGTACTGGCAATTAAGACGTAGCTGGAAAAAGCTACGGAATACCACCTTCGGCTATATATTGGCTTTATAGACTACGACAAAGTCTTAGACACAATAGGAACCTGGGAAATAGATGAAGCATTTTGGAACTGCTGCGTTGACCATCGTTACGCAACGCTAATTCATAATATGTAAAAGACTCCACAATATCCATTAAAATTCATGAAGAAACCAGACCTATACCTATATAAGAAGAGAAGAACGGCAGGGAGATTCAATGTCGTTTAAGCTTTTCAGCATAACACTGGAGGATGTCTCCAAATAGTTAAATTGGGAGAATAAGTGCATAGACGTAAAAGGGAAACCGATTGAACCATCTCAAATACACAGATCACATTGTAATAAGTGCAGAAAACAAAAAAGATCTTCAAACTACGATAAATGAGCTTGATATAAATTCAAGAAAAGCCGGACTGAAAATCAATCAAATAAAAATTAAAGTAATTAGAAATACCTTAGACGAGCTTAAAATTTCACTTAACGAAAGTACTTTAGAACAACTTTCGGAGTATCTCCGGGCCAAATACTTAAACCGACTAAAGAGAACCAAGAAGCAGAGATAATCAGACGAATCAAACTTGGATGGGTAGCTTTCGGAAAGCTAAGCGACATCCTAAAGAACAAATCGATTCCGCAACACCTAAAAACCAAAGTTTATGATCAATGTGTGTCGCCGTTCATGATCTATGGAGCACAAACCTGTGCGTTAACTAAAAAAAACATGGATAGGCAAATAAAAGCACAAAGAGGGATGGAAAGATAAATGTTCCGTATTTCTCTAAGAGACAGAAAGAAAAATGATTGGTAAAGACCGAAATTCAGGACGTGCGAGAAAGAGTAGGAACATTGAAATGGAAATTCTCGGGACACAACGTAAGACCACCAAACGACGGGTGGAACACTACTTTACAGCAGTGGCGCCCATGGCTTGGTGGGAGAAGCAGAGGAAAACCTCAGATGCAATGGGATGATGACATTAAAAGACATGCAGAGTTCCCTTGGAGGAGAACAGCCAAAAGCTGAGGAAATTGGAGAGAGTTAGAGGAGGCCTACATCCAGAGCTGGATTAAATAAGGCTGAAAGAAAAAGAAAGAAGAATAGCAACAGCCTGAATTTTCTTAATTGCTAATTTATCAAGGTCTATAGTAATTTGGAAAACTAAGTCTGCTACATTTTAGGGACCCTACCATGTGGAAAGCAATAAAACATATATTGGGACAGTAACTCCAACACAGAACAAACGTCTTTATCGCAGATATGTATTACTTGAGAATTCTTAGATAAATCATTCATAGGTTTTAGTTACTATACACAGTATTATTGAACATATAGAACTTGAAAAAGAATTAGGTAATTACTTTTTGCTAACACAAAGGAGGTTGTACAAAATTTCATTAATCGTATCAAATGAATATACATCTAATAAAGTACCTGGTTGCAAACACTATACTCAACAATCTTCATAAGAAAATTTTGCTACAGTTATTTTTTTTAAATATTGTTATAGGCCGCTTCCTGGATCATCGAAAATATGCTAAACTGTTACTGTTTCATAAACCAAATAAGAATCTGTAGAAATTAAGTTTGTTACTGCTTATTAAGAGATTGCCAGCATACGTTTACTCTGCATATTAGAAATTGTATAGATTCCAAATTATATTAGCAGTTACCTAAATTGGATTACAAAACATATGCATTTTTGTCACTGACGTTAAGCAGGAATTCGGCAACTTATAACATAATGGAATCCTATATAATTTAAATCCAAGTCAAGATGCCCAGCTACCTCGTTCACATTATAAAACGTTTTCTTCCGGATGGCAAATTTTTAACGGTAGAGCTTGTAGTCCCACAGGGCAGATATTGCGATTTGTTATCTCCAAGGACAGAAAAGCATAGATATTGTAACCAGGTGGTTTAACAATAGGCAATTGTAATTTAACGTATTAAATTCTCAAGTATAAATATTCACAGTGGGCCAATTAACTAATTCCCAAACGTAATGTAATGACGACTAAGTTGTTGTACTTTAGAATACCGCAGTTAAATGTCTTGGGACATGCTTTGATCGGAGACTAACGCGGGATCTTAATAAAAGAGCAAATGAGTTTCATACAAGACTGATTCACACACGTGCTGTACTGACACACATACACACACACCTACAATCACAACCACATCATCATACCTATACCCACACCATCACCACACTCATACACACATTAGGACACGGGGCAACGTTTTAAGTTTTTACAAACCACCACTAGTTGGCGCTATTTAGATGTGCCATTATTATTTTCCTAAAACTTGACATTTGTTATTGTGAAAACAGTCGCAGCTTAGGAATTGACCGAGTAGTTTATTTACAGTGAGCGTTTAAAAAAAGCAATTATGTGAAAAAATGGAAATTTCACGGGGAGGTTTTCATTGAATGAGTTTTTACGATTTTAGTAAAGGTCCAACTGAACAACAATGCATAGAATCGCTTTTGGTAATGAAGCACCATCAGAAAACACCGTTTGCAGAATTTCGTTGTGGTCGTGCGTGCGTCAGTGATGAATTTCGTGAAGGTCGACCAAAATCGGTTGCTATTCCAAAAAACATCGATGCTGTGCGCAACATGATTGAAGAAGATCGGCATGTGACTTACAGTGAGATAGAGGCATCCTCAGGCATATCGAAGACTGCAGTACATTCGATTCTGCCTGAATATTTAGCTGTGAAAAAATCTGTTCCCGATGGATACCGCATAATTTGACTAAGCTCAAAAAAGGCTCGTGTTAATTGGTTTAAATAAATGCTCAATAATTTCGACCGAGGAACTGCAAAATCCGTATACAACATCGTAACAGGTGACGAATCATGGATATATTCTTATGAACCGGAAACTAAGCAACAATACACTGTTTGGATCTTCCAAGATGAACCGAATCGTACAAAAGTTGTTCAATCGCGAAGCACTTCCAAGAAAATGATCGCTTGTTTCTTGTTGTACTGGATATGTCTCAACCATTCCTTTAGAGGATCGAAGAACAGTTAATGCTGAATGGTATGTAACAATTTGTTTGCCAGAAGTCATCGACGAAATGAGGAAAAACAACCGAAAACGTCGCATCATTCTTCATCATGACAATGCCAGCTCTCGCACAGCACGTCAAATAATTGATTATTTGAAGGAGAAAACATCGAATTAATGTCTCATTGTCCGTATTTACCTGATTTATCGCCAAACGACTTCTTTGTGTTCCTGAATGTTAAACAAAAAATGCATGGACGGCGATTTTCATCACCTAAAGAAGCCGTTGAAGCCTTCAAAAACCTGTTTTTGAGATACCAACTTCAGAGTGGAAAAAATGGTTCGAGAATTTATTTGAATACATGCAAAAGTGTATAAATCTTAAAGGCGAATACTTTGAAAACCAATAACACAGCTTGTTCCAAAAAATATTTTTTTTCTAGTTTTTGTAGAAATTTAAAAGGTTGCCCGCGTATATGTGTGTTATGTGTAACATTAAAGTGTTGTTTGTAGGTTTAGAAATTATATCTTACACGTAGTAGCCTCTTAAAACGAATTAGTAGGCAATGAAGAAATTTATATTCTTCAACAAAATATTGTAAATAATTTTGCAAGCAAATATGAATCTTTAGATAGTTGCTAAAACCGTATTCGCAAATGATTAAGGTACTTAAAACTCATTAAAATTAGGTGCTGGTTGTTAGTGGTGGTATTTATTCTACATCTAGGACAAATACGAAAATTTCCACTTTTTCATGACAGTTTGAAGATTTTGTAAGATGGGATGCACCTATATAATTTTATGGTTTGCTTTTTTACCAGTTATCATTACTTATCGTTAAACTGATGTGTACATGCAATCTAATTTAGGTATTTATTTTTTATATAGAAGGTATTATGAATAACTACTTTCTCTAATTAATAGTTTGTAAATGCTTGATTCTGAAAGCAAATATGAAGCTATTTGTCTGTTTTCCTTCTTAGACTATCTTTACAAATATTTATATTCCATTATAGGCGACAATAATGCCAGCGGTATAATTTAAAGAAGGCAATATTTTAATACTTAACGAATATTTTTCCCTTACGCATCAAGTATAACACAACAACGTAGAAGCGACCTAAGCACCATTTCTCAACATCCTGTAGACCTGCAGTGGTTCTGGATTCAGATCTGAATTCTAGAACCGTAGAACCATTCCCTCTTCTAAGAATCGAAATCCAATTGTTATGCAATCTATTTTTTAGAATATAGAATCCGTTCTTTACTAAGATGGTCAAAAAATCCATCGTCCAATCACGAACCACAGCAATTCGTGGGAGTTAACCAAGGTTTGCCACGAACAACTTCGTGTGAGAACTGAAAGAACTTGATGATTTTTCAACGTCCTGTAGATCTGCAGCGGTTCTGAATTCAAATCTGAAATCTAGAACCGTAGAACCATTTCCTCTTCTAAGAATCGAAATCCAATTGTTATGCAATCTATTTTTTAGAATATAGAATCCATTCTTTGCTAAGATGGTCAAAAAAATCCATCGTCCAATCACGAACCACAGCAATTCGTGGGAGCTAACCAAGGTTTGCCATGAACATCTTCGTGTGAGAACTGAAAGAACTTGATGATTTCTCAACGTCCTGTAGATCTGCTGCGGTTCTGAATTCAAATCTGAATTCTAGAACCATAGAACCATTTCCTCTTCTAAAAATCGAAATCCAATTGTTATGCAATCTATTTTTTAGAATATAGAATCCATTCTTTACTAAGATGGTCAAAAAAATCCATCGTCCAATCACGAACCACAACAATTCGTGGGAGTTGACCGAGGTTTACTATGAACAGCTTCGTGTGAGAACTGACAAAACTTGATGATTTTTCAACGTCCTGTAGATCTGCAGCAGTTCTGGATTCAAATCTGAATTCTAGAATCGTAAAACCATTCTCTATTCTAAGAATTAAAATCTGTTTGTTATGGAATCTCGGTTCTTAAAAATGTTCTATTTTGAGCACTACAATAGCGATAATTTTTTTTCTGATGTAGACTTAGAACCGTAACTATCGTCATGACTGTACCAGGTTCTTAGAACCTCTAACGAGAAGGATTCACCCAACTGACTCCAGGTCCTGTCGCTAAAATTTAGGAGTTAGTTAACCATCTCGGTGGGACTCCGTGAAACTGCAATAAATCTTGGAAAGAGCTCAGGTCCTACTGTAGTTCAGAAGTTAAATATCATTTCCAGCAAAGATCCATGCAACTAGAACCATCATCCAGGAGACTACAGGTTCTCTTATCAAAACTCGGGAGTTAGGCAGCTTTACGGAAGGGAGCCATAGAACTATAATTATCACCAACAAGAGCTCAGGTTTGGGAGTTAGTAATCTCTCAGTGAAAGTTAAGAGAACCTCAAAAGTTACTGTAAAGAGCCCGGTGACATTGTTTTGACTCGGGAGTTACTTCTGTAGGGAAGGAACCCTCAGGGCTGCAGCTATCGCTGAAGAGGTGGTTTTGGAACCTTTCGAATTGGGAGAATGAACTTCGCCGGTGAACAATTTTTGATAAGATGGTTGTTCAAATGATTTAGGTGATCAGCTCCAATGAATCCTTGATCATCACTCCTATGACATTAGTAGAATTAATATTCGTAAGCGTTTAAAACGCGAATATCCTCGAGATTTTCTATTACCCTATGAAAGTGAACAGTAGTAAATTGGTAGTCGGTTAGGGAAATCCCCTAATGTATACGAATTAGTGTATGTCTCAACTCAGTTCTGAGTAACAAGGACAAAGTGAACTATTTCAATTAAAATTGCGTTTAAATAGTTTTGTAGAGGATGTGGAATAATTGTGTTTGTTTTTTAATAAATTCTACAATAATATATCTCACTTATTATTTATACTATTCACATTTCTTGGTTAATATTGAAGCCATACGCGAAACGCCGAGTTAAATTAATTTTTCAATTAAGTAGATATTTCAACAACAGACGGTTAATAAATTTGCAAAATATGGAGGCTTACTTTAATTGGTATTTAATTGATGTAACATGTCGAAGGTACATTTACAGTGTTTGCCCTAAACCGACCTATAAATTTCACGGAAAACGGATTCAATTTCAATTGGTAACCATCTGCATGTAATTCTCAATACAGTAACACAGTACACAAATTTGCAGAGCAGCGTATGCAGTGCAGTTTCAATAAAAGTCAAATAAATTGTTATTACAAATATTGAAAACGTGTACTGTGCTTGTTTTGGGATCGTTTAATTTTATGGGTTAATATAAAAATGTTATTCGAATTGAAATTTCCACTTGTATTCCTGCTGGTTAATAAAAAGGAGTAGATTGGCTACGTTTTAGTGTTATGACCGTGCAGCGGTTAACAACATGAATAAAATTAAAGTAATTATGCCCTGCAACAATAGCTAATGATTTCGCTATTGTTTCCCCTCAATAAAGTACGTCGAAGGTATATATAGGAGTAAAGGGAGTGGCTTTTTAGGCGAAGGCAATTAAAGAAATGGCAGTTTAAAACTGTTATCCGGGGTCTTAAAGAGTTCTAACAAGTATGACACATGCAAGTTAGTGATAAATTGAAGTGCCAAATGCCCAGAACTCCGTGAAATGAGACCGAATAAGAATGCGACGCGCGACAAACTAATCCCTCCATTTCTTTCTCTAATTTTGCAGAGCTCTACTAAAGTCCTCCAAAGTTAGGCTTTGCATATAAAACGTCCGGCGATTCAATTTCAGAAAGACTTATTCTTCCCGGAGCAGAACAGATTTTCTTTTGAGGTACATTACATCGAGCAGATTTTTGAGGGCGCGATATTTTGTGTCATGCAACGAGACGCGTATGGCCCGGCGAGGTGTAATAACGGCCAGACATAGCTGGAGTGATGAATTGGTGCATTAAGACGTAGGGAACTTGAAATTCAGCCATCAGTTTCACTCGCTACATTGCTCTTGCTGAAACTCGCTGCTCTGCTACCCGCCGCCGCCGCCTCTAGCTGAACTTTCATACACGTTTATCCGCCCGTGCCTCGGCAGGATCAAACTTTCTCTCCAAGTAACATAATACGCTAAAAATTTAATGAAACTTGCGATGGGAATATCTAATGAGAGCCCCAAACAACTTAAACCTAATTACTTTGTCCAATAACATTTAATATTACATCCTTGGGGTTTCCTATAAAAGAAGGACGTTTTTGTTAGAGAATTATTTAACTACAACATTTCTAAAGGATACTTTCATATAATCGTGCTTACAATGTTGTAAACGAGTCTAATTGTGTCCCATTGGCATGGACATTGACAGTATTTTTTTAAACTTCTGTGTTTTTAGTGTTAGGACAATATTGTCACGAAGTGGTTTTTGAAACCATTCTTGAACAATCCATCATAACTTCTTCAACTAACTTTTCAACTTGGTCCAGAACAACCACATCGTTCTAGATTTAAAGTTAATGTTAATGTTATAAGATATTTACATACTAAATACATCAGTTGACTCTGAACTCATATCACTTGTACTTGTACGCTTATATTTATATTAGTAAGAAATTGCTAATTTTTTTAATATTTGCTTGCTGTAATAAAGATTTACTTTCCTGTGGAGTTTTAGAATTTCTGCGGATAATAAAATAAGGATAATAATGTGCTCATACCAATTGGTAGATATTATTAAGTGTTAGACGTTCTACATCACTTCGTACATATATTTCAGAAAAGATTCTCAGTTTTGCTTAAAGAATCTATACTAAATTCAGTTTCTTCTTATGAGACAGCGAGCGTCCCCTCTCAAGTGGGTCCTCTTATATGGAGTGCCCTCAAAAGGAATTGCATTTCCGGTTCTGTTTGTTGGGTGTTTCCAGCTGTATATTGTTCAACGTCATTGATAATTTCCTTGGATTAATATATTTACCCGTAGTATCACAGAGAAGTCAAGGAAACGGGATTTTGCATTTATTTGAGCATTCCGAGGAAGCGCAAGTGTAATATATGATTATTGCTGCGATATTGCTGCATTTCCTGCAAATTTGAGCTTTCCTGAGGAAAGTTTGGTTATTACCATCTTATTTATTCAAAATAGGGATTAAGTAATAGTTTTAGGTTTATATAGAAGTTATATTTTTGAAAAAGCACGATCCGACCAGTGAACCATGAAACTGCATATCATGTAGTCGTGGGGAATGGCGAATAGTATATGCTCAGTTTCATATGAAATGCACCACCCATTAAAAATAAAGCTAGGTGTTTGAAAATTTGCTAAAATAATGTTTTATTATTGCGTATGAAGTGATCACTATTTCCACTAAAATAAGCAAGTGGTTGTGGTGTTCGTCTACTGTTTCTCATCAACTTGTTGCTTAGAAACAAAACAATATCTAGTAAACATTAATTCGTTGTTTTGAGATTTTGTTACATTTTGTGACAGAATTAATGCTTTAAAATGCCTCCAGTAAGAAAACGTAGAATTTTTAACTAGATTTCCGATTTTGATAGAGGCCGAATTATCGGCATGAAAGAAGCTGGAATTTCTTTTCGTGAAATTGGTAGAAGAGTAAATCAGGCCCACACTACAGTTGCACGAATATGGTCTGCTTGGTCGGAAGAAGGCATTCAGCGACATCGTCCAGCTGGTAGACCTCCACGTAGCAGCAATGTTCGTGAATATCGACTTCATCGAAGAATGGCTACACGAGACCGCTTTCAAACAACGAGGTCTGTTGCTGTAGACTGGATGGGAGCTCTTCACTGCCGCGTGTCAACGGCAACAATTTAAAGAAGAATCTCTTCTTTTAGCTGCAATCCTACCGTCCATTCCAACGGCTCCCTTTAACTGCACATCACAAGGCTGTTAGGCTAGCTTGGTGTCAACAGCGGCAGCATCGAAATCAGCAATGGAACGATATTGTCTTCAGTGGAGAATCAAGATTTTGTTTGTAGGCAAATGACGGCCGTAGGAAGGTGCGTCGATATCGAGGAGAAAGACGAAATCTAGAATTTGTTGAAAGACGCTATACAGCTTTAACACCTGGAATTATGGTTTGGGGTGCGATTTGTTTCGGTAGAAGATCACCTCTTGTGTTCGTCCCAGACACTTTAAATGCTCATCGCTATATTCATAATGTCCTGGAACCGGTGTTCGTGCGATTCATGCAGACGTTGCCAAACGGTATTTTCCAACAGGATAACGCACGTCCACACACTGCAAACATTACCAGAACGTATCTCCAACAAGCACAATTGCAAATGTTGCCCTGGCCTGCACGATCTTTGGGACATGATGGGCCGGCGACTAAGATTATTGTCAAGAGCTCCTAACAACTTAGACGAGCTGAGACACTAACTTGAGGTTGTATGGAACGAGATACCCCAGGAGAACATAGACCACTTGATAGAAAGCATGCCACGATGAGTATAATGCTTGCATTGCTGTTCATGGCGATGATACACATTATTAATTTTGTTTTCTTGTTGTTATTGTTTTTTATAATTGTTAATCCTTTTTTATGAAAACCTGATCATTTCATATGCAATAATAATACATTATTTTAGGAAAGTTTCAAACCCGTAGCTTTATTTTTAATGGGTGGTGCATTTCATATGAAACGAAGTGTAGAAGATAGCTAAGCGATAAGGCACTTTAAGAGAACAATTGCAATAATTTCACGAAAATTCATTCAAATTTAACGAAATTTGAAAATATCACCATGTAACTTGTACCATGTACATTTAATGATAAATACTCAGAAACATTTAAATATTGGACAATTATTTCTTAAAAATTAAATATAACTGCTTATACGTATAATTAAGTAATTGCAGTGAAACTCGCTTAAGACGATCTTGGGTTCAACGAGATGCCAGGTACAACAAGTGTTTGGATGTGCATTGTTTACTGTATTGTATTTCTCAGCTACAGCCATCACTCGTCTCGGAACAACAACCAAAGCTTACAATATTTTGAGCAATTCTGGCTTGTTTGGGTTAGGAAATACTTACGGTTAAACAAACTTGACTTGGAAACATTTGTTGCGGATTATAATTCAAATAAGGACAAGTTTTTGGAATTTGAAATTAATTTACTGCGGTGTTTATGTGCTTGTTACCCAGCCACAAATGGTTTTACCCTTGCATTTACATTTACATTTCTAAACTTTTCCTGACGCTTTGTTTGAATATTATGTTTAAATATTTAGGATTTAAAGCACAAAAACAAGTGACCGTACCGAACAAAGTTAATCTGTATCTATACAGAACCATTTGCTTTTTAAGTAATAGTTTGGAGATTTTGAGTACGTTTTGAGAATCTATTTTTGTTGATGTGAAATATAATAATAATGGTGAGGGTGTACACCTCATGAAGGGGTTTGGCCTGCAAGGCGGAAGGTCAGAGCTCCCATTTCCTTGCTCTCACACCCGGTTGTCTCGTACCAAATTAAAAACACGTGGTGAGCATCACACATTAGACAACCGCATTGTTACCCATTGCTCATTCAACGCAGGTACCCGACTGGGTAGGCCGCCTGCCAGGCATCGAGTCGGTTTTTGAACTCCCAACCTTCTCCACCGGAGTCCAAATTTTTAACCACTGGACCACACCGGCGCGATGTTAAATATGCTATCAATATTATTGAATTTAAATAAATTGTAGGAATATTTAAATTAAAATGTTTACTATTAATAGTTAATTAATATTTATATGTTCATATGCCCAGGTAGCTCTACTCTATAGTAAACTTAACAAATTCACACACGATTTAGGTAAATTGCAGGAGAATGATCGGTGAGTATTCTGAATCTAGCAGTACAAGATAGTTAGATTTCAATATATACTACGATTTAGTAACTATACGGATGTTTAAATATACCTCAAAAATTGGACTAAAATGTTCTGCAAACTAAATCATGCGATCCAGTAAAGGATAGAGTCAAAGAGAAGAATTGTTCATCATTTCAGGGACTACGAGAATTTAGATCCAGCAATATAGACTGCATCTCTAATTGGATTTTGTACAGCCTTGTTGAAGAGAATTTTTATCTTCACTTTTCTCTGTTGTAAGATTTTTTACAGGCTGTAAAAAGTTACTTTATGTATTGTATCCTCCAAATCTCATTTCAAAAACTGAGACAAAAAACAGTTTTAGTGATAGCTTAGTCGTATTCAACGCCGGTTGAAAAACAGAGTTGATGCCAATATCTAGAAAATTTAATAACGTATTAAAAATTCCGCAAGAGATTCGAAATCATATTTAAATAAGGTTCTTTAATAGTGTTGAAACCTCTTTGTTTTAATGACATGAAAAAACGCAACAAATGTCGAAAAAAATCAATACATTTTCAATGTTCTGAATTTTCTGGAGATGTGGTAATATTTAAGTGAAAATTAAGTAATTCTTTTGTAAATTTTGGTGTAGAGCTTATATATAAATATAAATATAAGTGTGTCTCACTGTAGACTGCACCACCCCAGTATTTTGTGTATATATTGATGATGATCATTAAAAAATTTCTTTTTTCTGATTAAACCTCTCACTAAACTGTAATTTAAGGGTATGTTACTTTCCCTTCACGGTGAAATGCTAGCCTACTACGATTTAAAATAAACAGCAAAATTGAAGAAGTCGAATTAGGGATTTTTTTACAACAAAATTTTGTTAATAAAAGTTGTTCAGAATCGTTCAAGTAAGCTAAATCCAAAATTTTATTACAAACAAAAAATATTGAATCTTTTTTTCTAAAAAATTTCAATATTTTTTGTTTGTAATGAAATTTTGGTATGAAGAAGTCGTATTAGGGATTTTTTACAACAAAATTTTGTTAATAAAAGTTGTTTAGAATCGCCCAAATAAGCTAAATCCAAAATTTCATTACAATCATAAAATATTGAAAATTTTTTTTTCTAAAAAATTCAAGTCCAAGATGAATTCTATGTATTTCACTGCCTTTGATTCTTATTTTCGCTTATATAACATAAATAATCAAATGGAAAAGCCGTAACTAACTAAACAATAACAAAAACATATCAACCCCAAACAAGGCAACCCGATAAATGTAGTGTACGCGCACTACGGTACCCTTACCATATGCAAAGGGTACAGGCTCTTATTGTGCCTAATTATGCTGCACGTCTGGTGTTTTGACGATGGGCACTGACAAGAACTGCGGAAAACGCAAACTTTGTTACTGAAGTCTTATTTACTGACCAAGCTAGTTTGATCAGATGAAAACTTTCTTGCTATTATTGAATAGAATAATTAACAACGATTTTCAATTGACGTATGGCTTAGTTTTTTTGGAGACCATATGATACGACCTTTTTTCCGAACCGTTTGACTGGCCAATTGTATCTTGACTTTAAGTTATTTAATTTGAGGGAGATTTAGCTAGATATTTGAGTGTTCAAATAAATGATTTATAAATATGGACAGCCTTAGCATACCACTCCACTGTTGGGAATAGGCTTCTTCTTTGCCACCAGCGCTGTAGTAGAAGCATGGGGGACCAACGGTTTAACGTCGAATCCGAATGTACAGAAATTATTGAAACGGTTTTGCCATAAGTTCTAATGGATGCCAACCGGAATTGTGTATGGTGGGTTGTACTACAAGATTTATATACTCTACGTGGTAATACTAGGGATCGAATCTAATCCTTCATATTCCCAGAAAGCGCTCTACTAACTGACACAGTTTTTTATACAGTACATTGGTTAAATTTTCATTTCATTTACAACTTTCCGAAAACCTTCCTAGCTTCCACTTGATGCTTCCTGTAATGCTGTTGGTGCAACATATTTCTCAAACCAAAAAACAGATTTTTCTTACTTCGAAATTTTATTTAGCTTTGTTAATAGGTGATCCTTGATTTAGGAATTTCTTATATCCTTATCACTAGGCTTAGAAGAATTAAGTACTTCCAGGGAACCACGGTAATCTTTTACTAGTAAATGCAAATCCTTTTCGACAATTCTTAGAGTAGTTTAGGGATTATAGCACAAGTAAATGTATACTTCCTACTGGAATTACTAACTGATAATAGAAATTTATTACACAATGCAATTACAAAATGTAATAATAATATTTAAATTTCATCCTATTGTATTTTAATATTAATAATTTTTATTAGTATCAGTTAGTAGGTAGTATCAGCATATGTAAATGTAAATTTTACGTATATATTTGCATGTATAAATTCCAAATTTTAAGTGCATATTTATCCTAAGCCCATTAGTCGGTACTGACGTGTCATGTCCGTTTTATTTTAAATATTATTATATTGTTACATTATCTTAGTAAGTAGAAATCGAATGTATAATGTAGGTTTTCTTTTTGTTTTTGAAGGCCTAATCTACTCTTTATGGCATTAATGGTCAATTTTTTATGTTTGGTATATTAATTTATGTAGTAATTATCTCCTTCAAATGTATATTTAATAAGAGATCAGGTCACACACTTTTCTGAATGCTATATATTTACCACGAGAGTGATATTTTCTAATAATTGTGGGTAGGAATTGTTTCAAATATGATATCGGTAGCGCCCATGCCTTTCGTTTAATTGTAGTCGGACGTATTTTATGTACAGATTCCTTTACACGGATCTTTTAATACATATTTGTCCATATTTTATTGAATTGTATTTAATCGAAACAACTTGTTGATTTTAACATACACCATTCTGGTTTGTAACACGTATGATGCTTCCTAACCTTTCATTTCACTATCCACTTTCCTCTTTACTAACTTCTGATTAATGTTTACCCATTTTTAACGTCTGTTAAGCGATGTCAAATCAGAAGTAGTAACTTTGAGTTTGAGGCATATTAAAACGAACAAGGCTGAATGCGAAAGAATAACTTTCTTTTGAAGTCTTCCGCCATAAGTTCGCTATCAAATACGGATATTGATGCTTCATTTCGGAGGAGATAGGTTCCGGTAGTTGCCTTCAGTTTGCAGTGTGAGTTTTACGGCCATGTAATTGGCGTTGGGGCGTCTCAACTACAAGCAGTATCGCAGAAAATGCATTCTGGAAATTTCATTTAAAACTTGAATTGCTTCAGCTTTCGAAGATGATTGATTGGAAGTCTGCAGCACGGATCTTTTATGGAAACTTTATTGAGACTTTACTTTTATAGGCACCTTTTCATGCGTACATCAATACTTTTTAATACATAATACGTCTGCCGGATTTGTTCCTCTTTTCTCCAAGAAATGCCGTGCGAGCTTGCAGAGTTTGTTTCTTTTTAGCAGCTGATCGTATACGTTAAAGTGGAAGTATCGTTATGTGACGTTTCTATAAAAAGAACTTCCTGCAGTTTTAAGTTATGTTTTGGCCTTTTTATTTTATTCAGAATTGGTTTTCCACTTTTTAAAGTAATACTGGCACGGTAAAATGTTGTTTTTTTACTTGTTACAGACATTTTCATGCAAATTTAATTTTGCGGCTCAGCTTAAAGTATAAAATAAGGTTATCTGATCCAGGCTAATTGTATATGATAGCATCTAAAATCCAAAGAAAACACTTTTCATATAAATTGTTCTTTGTTTAAAAAATTTTCTTGATTTTTCATGTTAATTATAACCTTATCAAAAACTTTTAGCTTATGCAGTCGTTTAACTTTAATGCGCAAGTAATTTAATAAATTTTCTTTCCTTTTTTTCCTTAGCCCTCTTATAATTAAAAATGCCGCAGCCTATAAGCCTATCCACTTATCTCAAACGAAGAAAAATAAAGTAAATCCTCGGGGCATTTCATAAAACAAGAACGCTTAACTTTGGCTTATCCTCCCCTTGGTCCATAAAATAAGCCGCAATTAGAACATCAACTCGCTACAACTACTAAACTGCATAATATAAAGGCCATAATTGTTAAAGATCCTTTGTTAAAACGTCTGAAGTCGCGCAAGAAAAGGCCAATCACGGTCACCCCATCCCGCTTCACAATATCACTTCCTTAATTCGGCGATCTCACCCGAATAACAATTATATCTCACTTAAGCGCGAGCTTAATTACTGGTGGAAGGATATCTATCGCACGGACTGATGACGGGGCCACGAATGGAGGCTCAGCTATCCCCATATAACATTTCAGACAATATAAGTGAATATTTCAGCTTTCCTCTTTCGCACTGACGCCGAAGAAATACCCTCTTACTTACAAAAAGAATATATAGAAAGTGGAGATGTACAAAATTCAATCTGAAAATTCTTCACGTACTTACGCTACACTCGCATATTAAATATTCACAGAACGATTTCTTTTTCAGAAACTGTTTTTGAACAGTATCCTATTACCTTTACTGTTATTGATATGTACGGGATACTTTAGGATTTTCATCTTATCGAGATGGATGACATAACGGCGACGAAAGAATGAACTCACTAAAATCATGCATAACATGCCAGGTCAGACTAGAAATATAGCGCAGAGGTTGGGGTTAAACTGGGTACTATAATTTAGAAAACCCACATGAAAGATTTACATCCGGGATATATGTATCTCTTATCTCCCTTTCAAACAATGTAACGTACTCCTAGTTGTTTTTTGATAAATCCTGGGTGTGATTATTATAACTTATTTTGTAGATTGCAATAGAACAATCATAGAGTAGCCGATTTAATTGAATCAGCAGTGCGAAGGTAAGACCTAATATCTGATACTGGTGTTGAGGAAATGCAAACTTTTATAGTGGAATTATAGAAGTTTTAAAATCCACGGCAAATATTCCATTATAGGCGATTTTAACACCTAAGTCGGTGTATAGGGTTTAGTGGAACCACATGTTCCCGCTGAAACAAATAGGATAGGATAATAAAAGCTAGCAAGAGTTCTACTAAGCAAATGAGTTTGTAAATTCATTATTTAAATTTCCGAACCGCACAGAGCATATATGATAATATGCAAGCAGACTGACTATATTGTAATATACCGAAGGTTTATGTTCTGGGATTATAAATGCAAATACTTATACAAAGTTAGATTTATCCATAGAAGATAATTTTTAATAATAGAAAGGGAAATGTTTATAGAAATTTTAACAAGTAGACGCAGAAGAATGAGAAAAAATTAAAAACTGGAGAAAAGCACCTGAAATATTATAAATGATGGACCAAAGTATTACGATATATTAACGTTAAAAACAGTGGACACAAAAGAAGACGTACGGAAAAGAGGTGTAATGTAAATAAAAATATAATTGCATAACATAATAATTTCAACGAATATAGAAAAATTAACGAAACTATAGATATGTATAGACGGAAGTATATTTAAAACTAGGAGAAGATGATAATAGAGTAGTACTATAATAGATAGAAACTATATTGTAGAGTTATTTAGCCACAATAAAAATTATATTCAGTTAAACTCAAATAGAAGGAAGCAGGTCGGAAATTCCAAATATATTATTAGATGGTGAGAACGGAGAATGCCCCGATCTTTACAAAATCTTCAGCAAGATGGTAATTGAAGTAATCGTAGACTTATTTGATGTCTTTATAATATCGAAGAAATACCAGGAGACTGGTCACAATCTGCATTTATTTCGATTATTACTAGTGTAGGGATATGTGTTAGATTACCAGGAAAGGGTATATATTTGTTTTCTTGGTATAACCAATAATTTTACGATAATTAAAGAGCTTCCGGGAACCTACAGTAGAATTGGAAAAATGTTACACTGATAAATAGCATATTAAACGCGGTGAACGGCCGGACTGCATGTTATTATGTTATACATATATATATATATATATATATATATATATATATTACTATGTTTGGCGATTCAAAAGGTTGCCCCACGTTGAAAGTGTCAAAAAGTTGTTATGTCATTACATGCCACATACTAATTACCATTTGCAAATTTCGATTATAACTGTCTTATGTAATTAAAAAACATAGCACAATATTAACGTCAACTAGCTCAAAAGATGAAACTATCATCACAGGGTATATGAGAAATGTCTCCTCTCGTGTCTTCCACTAGAGTATACAAAACTCTAACAGTACCAACCTTTTTACTGAAGATGGGCACACTAAATGCCCCTGGGAAGCTACTCCTCAAGTGCCAAGACTGCAGTCATCTCATTCCAGGTTGGTTCCGCTTATTGTAGACAACAGGCTCTTCCTAATACATCATGCTCAACCATTTCCATAGCGTCGATTAAAACTCACATTTGATCTGATTATGGTCTATTCTCTTTTTAAATTATTACATTTCTTTTTTCATATTTCAAATTAACAATTCCAAAAAAGCAAACCAAAAAACAAATAAAACATAAACAAAACAAAGGTTATCCCCCATTTACCTTAACTACCAATAGAATTCAAAATTATAACAGATGGGAAGATTGTCAAACTGTCAAACTCCATTTTTTTAAATATCATTAATGTACACAACAGAACTTTTAGATGGTTCTTTTGCTCAATTAACATTTAAGTCCCCCTCCTACCCTCTTTACAATATCACAGCAATATATATTGCTGTATTACAAGTGATAAAACTTATCACCTTAAATAAATAATCAAAAAAGTGAATTGGGTACAAAACAATAATAAATTGTTCCTACAGCATATCCTCGCATGGACTCTTTAACGAAATTAATTTAATTCTCAGGGTAATTAAATATTTTATCAATCTCAGGGTAATTATTGCCGCAATTTAGGACTCACTGCAAATATTCAAACCATCGACAACAAATAAGGGATATAAACGAATGAAAGGCATTAGATTAATCATTGAAAAGTACACACATAGATGCTGAAGCTAGAAGCTAAATCTTTTTAAGAATCTTTTAGTAATACGATTACTAACACATTACATAAAATAACATCAAGAAAGAAACATACTAAAATAAAAATATATTTTTGATCTAGTGTATAAATCCACTTTTAATTTTTGGAACTGCTTTAATACCATCCACCTTTTGAAAACTTGTACCATATTTAAACGCTGAAATGGTCGGCCTTGGAACGAATCATTGCATTTATCCAAATCGAATGCGATACAGTTGCGTTTCTTATCAGTATGTCTTGGAATCTTTTCGAAATTTATCGAAGTAGGTACACCAACCTTGAATAACTATTGGGTAGTGCATTTATTCAGTAAAAGTGTCTGAGACTTGACAATAAGGTGTGTTAAGTCAGTTGATTAACTTTTTCACAAAATTGATTGCAAGTTTGTTAAAAGTTAAAAACAAGTCATTTTGCTAATGGTCTCAAGTGGTTCACGTGGGGGCATATATTATGAAATCTTTTCGAATTAAAATGATCCTCGTAAGACAATGCAATTACAATGGACATCACATTGCACATACACATTTTTTTGCTCTTTGTATCAGTTGATCTACTACTTTTAAGAAACACAAATATTTAAACAATTATGTGAGTTTATTGTTATAAATAGAATACGAGCATATCGGTTAGTTAGAATACGTGAGCGTATTGTATACAATTTTGGACGGCTAAATTGTTCTCCGTTCAAAATTTTATGAAATATTTGTAAATTTCAGGGTGGATTATTAACGATATTTATACACTACGATCAACAAACAGAATGTGTGTCTTTACTAACAGCAAACAGATTACAACAATTATTTAACAATTCTCAAAGTAAGGTTAGTTACAATAAGTAGGTTTGGTTTGAATAT
This sequence comes from Limonius californicus, assembly GCA_014611495.1. Classification (NCBI taxonomy): domain Eukaryota; kingdom Metazoa; phylum Arthropoda; class Insecta; order Coleoptera; family Elateridae; genus Limonius; species Limonius californicus. The sequence continues at coordinate 21,573 of JABXWE010006892.1, forward strand.
ATATTTACTATGTATCTATAATTTAATATTCGCGTTGAATATAATCATCCTATATGACTTTATGAAGGTTCCTTGAATGTTTTTAGTAAATAAAGCTCCATGGGCTGCCTTAAGATGGTCTAGCTATCACGATACTGAGGTTTTTGCTCATATATAAGAAAACTGTTTTCCATCTAATCAAGAATTGTGTTTAGAATCACAACAAACAGATTTAAAAGCATGCGCATTACACTTCAACGTTACTTACATTGGAACATGATTGCAGTGCATAGTAAATAGTAACTTATTTAAACCATTATAAGCTGCCTTAATTAAAGCTTGTTCATTTACATCAAATTATGGGTTCCCGTACAAACAGAACCTGTGCGGTTTTCTGCCCCGTCACTTCTTCTTACTCTGTCTATCCATTAAAATATAAGTACGACAAGAAAATCAACGCGTCGACAATTGCGCATGGTCTCCTAACCCAATTTTTGAATTGTTTTGAATCTACGTAAAACTGAAGAAGTTATTGCGCTTCATGCGCTGCTTTCTGATAATCCTAGCCTATGCGTAATGTATATTTTTTAATGCAATTACAAACGTCTTTATATAAAGCAAAAATCCAGTGTAGTGATAGCTAGATTCTCTGTGACGCTTCATTTATTAAATATCTAGAAAGAATTTGTAGGAGGATGGTTCATCAATTATTCCTAATGTAAAAGGCATTAATCGACAAAGAATAATTTTTTTAGAAACGTCAGTTATTGGCATTAATGTATGTCAAGTTGTTCTTGTTCATAAAAGTTATACATTTAATATTAATGTAGTGCTGGTGATTGTATTGAAATGGAAACATTCGATACTAGGGCTGTGATAAAATACCTTTTTAAAAAGGGTTTATCATCGCAGAAAATTTATAACGACATGTCCGGAGGGTTGGGTGATTCTATCCCGTCATATCATGTAATTAAGAATTGGTGCCGAGATTTCAAATTAGGAAGGTCAATATGCACCAAGTGCTGGACCACCAAAAACTGTTGTCACTCAAGAAAAAATTGATTTGGTCCATGATATGGTACTGAGTGATCGGAGAATTATGGTCAAAGATATTGCTGTGACATGTGGCTTTTCCGTTGGACGCGTTGAAAAAATTTTGCACATGGGATTTAGTCTGAAAAAGTCTGCCTACGATGGATTCCGAAAATGTTGTCACTTAATCAGAAGTGGGCGAGGTTTCTCACTGCTGCATAGTGGAATAAGTGGCAATGGGGAAGCTGATGCCCTAGCTGTGGCTGGGGCCTCTGAACCGTTAGTAGATCCAGAGTCAGCCTTAGGAATAGCCTCCAAACACATGAGGCACGAGATCTACAATCATGCAAATACTCAATTTCAGCATTCTTGGACCTCCAGACTCATACCCAGAAAGGCTTTAATTTTTCGGACTATGAAGAGATTTGCAGTACAACACTGTGCAAAGGGGATTATGTTGAAGCATACGGTTGTTTTAAATGTCTTAGTCATTTGCCTCTATATCAGGGACAATAAATGATAAACCTCTCTCATATAGAATGCAAGTGAGTTTGTCAAGTAATTCAAACGCTGACGTTTGCTCCTTTGAACACAAATAAAAAAATATATCTCTGTGGGTGTTGAATTATGCATTGAAAATTGAATAGTTTGTATTCCACGGTAAAAAATTTAACAGAAAAATGAAGACTTACGGTAGATCACGTTCTAAAGATCTGCGAATTTACATCACTCGGTTTATAATATTAAGCTTTATCTCTGAATATAATTTTGCGGATTTTTTCAGAATTCTGACTTTGTAGAACCATCGCGCGGTAGCGCAATTCACGAACTATTTTATTTCGATATAGATAGATGTACACATTTTTGTTAACATTTCATTACGTACTCCCACAGAGAGGTTTATGTGTTACAATAAACGGCGAAACAATGTGCGGCTCATTATCCATTACATCGGTCAGTGCTGCATCGATTTCATCTGTAACTTCTGTGGCCGACCGCCGTCCTTTTTAACGACCTTACCATTTACGGGAATTTGTCAAACACGCTTCTAAAGTTTCACTAACCTTCTGGCGTATGAATTCAACATTTAAAAACTCTTCACGGAATTCTTCGAGGTAGTTTTCAGATTTTATTAGCTTAGACACCCTTTCGAAAGTAACTTGAAATGACGAACGCTTAAGCGTGGAAACCATTTTTTCCTATAAATTAATCGCCTGACACAATCAAGAACTGGATTTGTGACTTAAAAATCACAGCAACCATAAAATGAAAAATGTCATAAGTAATGTGGCAGGTGACATGACAGCTCAGAAGGAAAACTGGTGTAGTACATCTCGAAATAAGTTTCGTTAACCCTAGCCAATTGCAAACGGTTGTATTTTTGAATACCCGTTACTTTGTATATAATTTAGTAATCGTCTACGAAGATCGGAAGTTTTAAAGTAAAACAGTAAAATTAAATTTTAACCAATGAAAAGTAACATCATGTTTTATCGAACTTGTAAGGCAATTGTGATTTAAAAATATCTTAAAACATATCAAAAAATAAATTAAATTAGTTATTAGTAATTCTTCTGTTTTACTAAAAATAACATCAACTGTTCTAATAAGAAGGTATTGTATTTCCTTTGTAATGATATATTAATTACCGTAGTGTTGTATATATGAACTGTGTATCGAACGGATAACCAATTAAAAATAGAACTTAAACGCCATTAATATGTGTGACAGCACCGGTTTACTTATAAATTGAATTAGCAGATTAGAGCGTAAATTGGACGTTTGTAGGAAATATGCAAGGGGCAGCAGAATAAATTGATGGCGAAGTCATGTTTGCTCTAATAATCGACTCGTCCCGGGGAGAGCTCTATTAATATTCGTTTCGTACTAATGGATCTTGTAAGTTATTTATTACCTTTAATCGGTCTTACTGAAAGCAGCAGCAATAGTTGGAAGTAGATACCGGATTCAGTATTCAAAGTCCACTATTAATTCTGATTTACCGCGAGCGCAGGAAATGAGGTCTGAAGATTTCAAAATAATAGCTAAGAAGGAAGTGGTCCTTTGTCTAGAATTCAGTCAGTATATGGAATGACGTTGGAAGGCTCTGATTGGCGGGTGACATTCATGTATATTGCAAGTACACCGCACTTCCATTACTACCAAAGAATAGGCAGGCGGCCGAATTTAAAAAGGGGCGCCCGTCCACAGAACGCCGTTCGCATTTCCCTCAAAGGCGAGGATTTCCCGGCAACGGACAAGGACGGCGGCCTGGCCGAGTTTACTGAAGGAAAGATGGAACGAAATAGTTTTATTCGCCGTACATGCGGTAAAAGGACATCAATCTTAGTGTTTTGTTCGGCTTGAACCAACAACTCGTTTATTTTTTCGAGAAAGGGGAATTACGTATTTTTAAAGTGGTTACAATTCAATACATCATGAAAATAAAAATGTTCCGAAGCCTTTTTAGTTAATAACCCCGGAAAAGGGTTTTTGTATTGAACGGGCCAATATGGATCGTAAGATATTTTTATCCAAAAGTAGAACGGCAAAATAAAAAATTTAACTTTTTACTTCCGCGAGCTTGATTCTCAAGAGCTTTTAATGTCAACTTTTTTAACATGTGAGAAGTTTGTCACAATGAACAGTAATAGCTTCCACTGGGGCTTGTTAATTGTCCCACATTTTTGGTACATACATTGTCGTCCAACAACAAAACATGTATTATTTGTTCTAATTGAAATTTTAATGTACACGATATGCTCTTCTGTAAGCTGAAATACATTCCAGACATTAGACAGTTCAATCAGCCCAGTCGATATTGCATATATATTTTAAATTGGGGTCAGCAGTGAATTAAGCTTGGCGGTTTAATTCAGTTCAATATATTGTATTCACTTCGATTGACGCATGGACGAGGTGCTTTAATCCCAAAAGGAATGAGGGCTAAGGATTTGTTCGATGAAAAATGAGAAACATTTAGCCTAGTATGGATGGACTGATCGTTGCCATATGTAATTATACACTGCTCAACATTTAAACAGTTAACCTTCCATTTTATATAAAAAAGTTAAAATAATGATCATTTGTTTATATAGGGAAGTATTAGGCAGGCGTGAGCAGCATTCGGAAGACAAACAAACATTTTAACTCATTTTTCTGAGACTAAAAAGAAATATATTTAACCAATGTGTCTTGCCCTTTCTCACCTACGCAGCACAGACGGGAACCCTTACGAAAATTATAATGGATAAATTGAGTACAACACAAAAGGCAATGGAACGTCAGAGCTGAAGATAATGATCAATGATAGAATAAGTAATGATTACATTAGACAAAGAACAAAAATAATAGATGTAATGGAATACGTAGCAAGTCTAAAACGGAGATGGGCAGGTCACAATATGCGACAATCCGACGACAGGTGGAATAGAAGGATACAAGAAGGCCCTGGCTAGGGTAGAGAACAACATTTAACCAATGTGTCTTGCCCTTTCTCACCTACGCAGCACAGATGTGAACACTTACGCAGATTATATTGAATAAATTGAGTACAACACAAAAGGCAATGGAACGTCAGAGATGAAGGTAAAGATCAATGATAGAATAAGTAACGATTATATTAGACAAAGAACAAAAATAATAGATGTAAAGGAATACGTAGCAAGTCTAAAATGGAGATGAACAGGTTACAATATGCGACATCCGACAACAGGTGGAATAGAAGGATACAAGAAGGCGCTGGCTAGGGAAGAGAACAAGAGGAAGACCTCAGATAAGATGGAAGGACGATCTAGAAAGTGTAGCCGGTCTTGCCTGGATAGGAAAACACAGAACCATGACGGTTGGAGAAATGGAGAGGGGGCCTATATCTGACACTGGATGAATGAGGGCTGAAGCAGAAGAAGATATTATACAGAGTATGTGTGAGCGAATGGAACGTCTCTAAATTACTATTTTTCATCTGCTTCTTAATTTGAGACTTAATCCTATTTTATCCAATGTATCTATTCCTTTAGAGGCTGTGATTTTCCTAGGATATGAATGTCCAGTTTTTACATTATATCTTTGGTAGACGTCCAGGTGGCCTTTAGGATATGGGTTTACGTGTATTCACTGTTCTGGTCAAGTCTGTTTTCGCCCATTATGTTTACGTGGTCTCTTCACTGTTTCCTTCTTTCTTTCACCAATCGTACTATATTTTGGAACTCACCTTTGCCCCTTCCGTTACTCCAGCTATTGTGTGAAGTGTTTTCAGTTTTGTATATTGGCGTTCTGTTGTTTATTGCATAATTATATTCCTGCACACAATATCCCGAAGGCATCCCGACTCTGGCGGTGCCTTCATGGCTTGAGCACGTACTTCATGTTGAATATCTCTACTACTGAATATATTTAAGCCGAGTTAATTAAAGTTCGCTACCTGACTTGATCATCTAGAACTAGTTTGCAGCGCAATGGTTTTTTAAAATTAGCTTTGTTGCATATAAATAAGAGGCGTTGCAAGTCATCCTCGGTTTCTGCCATTATTATGGCATCATCGCCATAGCAAAATATTTTTACTGTTGTTCCACATTCTATATCCTATGTCCATAATCATGTTAAACACGGTAGGACTTAGACTGTCCCCGTGTCTTATCCCAGGAGGAGGAAACTGATACAGCGTCAGTTAATTTACCCATTGCTCTTATTCTGACCACACAGTTGAAATTTAATTCTTTAATCACCTTTATTATTTTTGTTTGGGTATGGTTTTGTTCCAATATGCTAAGAGGATTTAAATTTCGTGCAAATTACGATTTTTTCAAAATGTGTCGATTTAACGTAGGTACTACAAAGTACAGGGTTAAATCGTACTGGCTGTTAGAAAACGAAATTTATTTCTGTTTTTTTTGCGCTAACTGTAGAATCGCGTATCTGATTTTATTGAAATGTGACTTATTTGTTTTTTAGAAGATTCCAAATATAATAAATCAAATGTGGTCTAAATAATAAAGGGCACTAGCGTTGACTCTGTAAATCCACGAAGAGGCGTCTTCGAACATAGGCAATACAAACAATGCCTACGTATCGTTGGTAGTTGATCTAACGCCTTCCAATGCAGCGAATCGATTGTAAAAAATCCATTGCCATATCGTTTTGCTTGCGCGATTTAGGCACATGTAGCTAGTCGACAAGTGGGGCGATTTTAAAATAATGGTTTGAACTGAAGCAGCGTGTAAGTTTTAACTTTAAATCGTAATACAATTGCTTGATTTCTATAGGTGGATCTATTTTATGACACATTTAGGGTTTTATGACCTTACCGTAGAAGGCCTTAGATTTGTAATTAACCTGGGAACTGAAATGGATGGGAATTGAACCCACGCGGTTTTTTACAGAGTTGGTTGTAAGTCCCAGTTCCAGTCCCACGCAGTGCATTTTTTAACCCCCTTCTCAATGTTTAATGAGATTAAGTAATCGATTTTCTAATAAAAGTAAATATTGAATTAGGTAATTACAATCAAGAGCGGTTCAATATCTCAGTTAGAGCAGAATTAGATTTTAAAGCCTTTGGAACGGGAGGTTGTGTGTGGGCGAGTGCAAACATTAATAGAAGGTAGCTGTTAATATATGAGTGTCAAGATTGGAGTAACAAGAAAATGAAATGGCTGATGGTACTAGCGCTTAGAAAAATCCGTATATAAGGGAAAGTAACTAATGGAAACGTCTGTATAATATCTTCTAGAGATGCAGAAATGTAAGAGCACAAAGGGGAAACGGTGCAAAGGAAAGACATCAGCGAAAAGGGGCGCCTGCACGCAAGGCAAAGATTTATCTACTGTGAACTGAGAGATAGTATCTCATTCAAAGCGTACGCATCTCCAGGACTATGGTATTATGTTTACACCACTTTTAATAGACCGCTCAGTTTTATTATTATTATCATCCAGGCATTTCGGGTTATTATATTAAAGTATGTCAATAAAGGGAAAAATGGAAATTCGTCGCACAATAAAACTTTTAATAGGGTATTACTTATCGCGTCGCTTTTCATATTTTAATGTGGCCCAATTGAAGATCTCCGGAGATGAATTTTTGAAATGTTCTACTTTTATTTGTACGTGTGCGATTGATTGCCATTATAATCATTCGTTTAAATATTTTAGAGCACCTGAGCTCGTTGTTCTGAGACAATCAAGAAAATTCCGACATAAACCTCCATACTCAACCGGTAGACTAATTTCGGAAATAATTCATCAATTAAACAGACTAATTATTAATGAAAGTTGCGCACTTATAGGCTGGAAATGGAAAAAGCACATTAAATTAGGGCTTTGTTGATGTTTATTTGCGCCGAGCTCGTGTTGTAGCGTAATTAATATAAAGAAAAGAAATCCCTCGGAAAAACGGAAATAAACGAATTAGTTTAATAATTTCAGACTAACGCCCACCATAAAGCATTATGGGGCAAGCACAACGGGCTTGGCGAGGGCATCTGTTTTAAGTTCTGCAGCGTTAAGTACTAAATTAAGTGCATATAATATTTCTCTCCTGGCAATAAATTTGCGAGAATGATTTTTATTTCTCTGGATTATCGCTGCAGCCGCCTCTACTTGTTAATAGAACTTCTGACGCACTTTCTCCATAACTCAGCATAATGGGACCTTCGCACCGTTACAACGCGAAAATAGTACTTATAACTTTGTTCATTTTATTTTATTTCTTCTAAACCTACCATTACATTTTTTATTATATGTGATACCCACAAGGAAAACTTAAGGCGTCGTTTTAATTTTGAGATTTCACAAAAATTATGATTTTCTGCGTTGCTGTGCGGTTGTAAATCTACCAGAATAATTTTCCACTAAATATATATTAAATATATAAATAAAACTTTATACAACTGGAAACTAAAATGCAGAGGGATGGGACTACCAATAGGAGACAATAATTTATATACACTTTTGTTTGCTGATGACCAAGTCATTATAGCGGGTGATGAAGAGGATGCCGAGTACATGATTAAAAAGTTGATCGAAGAGTATGCAGTATGGAGACAAGAAGTGAACATGAACAAAACCAAATATATGGTAATAGGAGGACAAGGACGAAATCTTGAAACAGAATACGGAGTAATAGAAAGTTGCGCTGAATATAAGTATTTAGGGGTGATAGTTACCAATGAAGGGATTAAAGATAAAGAAATATTGAAGAAAATTGCACAAGGGAGACGGACAATCCAATTATTAAACTCTACCCTGTGGAGCGATGAGATAACGAAAAACACAAAAAGAACAATATTCAGAACAATAACAGAAAGTGTGACAACTTACGGCTCAGAGGTATGGACGATGAACAAAATACATCAAAAGAAAATAAGAGCCATGGAGATGGATTTTTGGAGAAGAAGTTGCCGAGTTTCTAGAATTGAAAGAATACGTAACGAGGAAATACGGGAACGCATGAACGTAGACTACTTGATCACGGATACCGTAGAAAGAAAACAGTTGTGGTATGGGCACTTAAAGAGAAGGGCAGATACGCGATGGCCTCAAAGAGTGTATGAATGGATTCCTTGGCAAAAGCAGAAGAGAGGAAGGCCACGAACCAGATGGAAAGATAACGTAGAAGAAGCAATGAGAACTAGAAACATGCATGACGATGAATGGCAAGACCGAATTGCATGGCGCTTAGGAAGCGAAAGGCGGCGACAGCCGTAGGAAATTCGCATATATATATATCATAGGCTGTTCTACAACTGAATAGCAATATTCTGAAGGGCGAAGAGCATTCGGTTGGGACGAGTTAAGTGTGGGTGAGACATGCTCAGAAAGTTCACTCGGGATTTTGAAAATTTGGCTTGCTTTCCATGAAAACCACCAACTGATTCAAGTCATAGATTTCCCAATACTTCAAATATGATATGTAAACTGCCGTGAGGCTGAGGCACACTGGAGTTCCGTGATTCCTATCTCACATTAAGCTGTAGGTCCTTGCTGTCATGTGTTGTTTGTGTGGTTGCTAACCTGCTTGATGAAGTGGATGGTAAAAATAAATTGTCATCTAAACCTACGTTCTTCCTAAATACGTTTTCGTATTAATTATAGGACTTTTAAACTAAACAATAACCTGAAGTTTTGTGTTACTTTTTGGTGATTTAATGTCATTAAGCAGTAAAGAAACTACCGTACGTTTCAACCAAAAAACTTTTATTAATACGGAGTCGGATTGTTGAAGATGCTGATAGGAAAGGGCTTTACTTATACGATTTTGCAGATGTTCTTAGAAGGATTAAGGATGTTTGAAAGGTAGAGGCGGCCGTGGGCTAGAGGTTTGCGCGTTAGACTTCTACACTGAAGGTCCTGGGTTCAATTCCCGGTACCGGAACATCGGATTTTTAACTGCCGTTCTCCCTCGCAAGGCAATGGCAAACCAGCGAGGTATTCTGCCTAGTAAATCTTCTCTGGAGTAGAAGTGTTTACACTTCCCGTGGTTCGGAGTCCACGGTAAACTGTAGGTCCTCTATGTATGTGACACTCTAAAAACGCGCAACACAGGCATAGGAGAGAAGATCGCTAAGTCTCGTAAGAGATAAAGCACTCTAAGAAGAAGAAAGGTAGAACCAAATGGTTGGGATAGTAGAAAAAATACACCCCATGTGACAGTAGAAAACACTAATGTCCAGGGCATACTTGCTTAAGATTCTGTTAGTAGGTTCTTCATAAGCACAAAGAAAACCGGCGTTTTCATATTTTTCTTGCGTTGGACAGCTACCTCTATGGAATCTACATTATGTGTCAGTTAGCAGTTGTTTGGACAGCTTTTTACTCGTCACCTGCTTCAAGAAAATGTTATTCCTAGAATTATGGAACTTTTTCTAAATCCTGCAAAGCAAATGCAGTTAAGGAAATCATCTGGTTTCAGCAGGATGATGCGCCTTCCTATAATGCGCCTGCAGGATGTAATTATTTAGACGACATTTATCCTCGACGATGGTTTAGGGGACGAAGAACCTTGGAGTGACCTGCTCGATTTTCAGATTTGTCCTCTTTGGGTTTTTTATGGGACTAATTGAAAAGTCGCTTGTATGTAAATAGGCCAGAAAATTTAGAAGTTTTAAACAACCGCATCCGTGCTGAAATAACTGCTATTCCCGACATTTGGTTACATAATTCTTTAGATAGACATCGAATTCATTATTGCGAAGAAGTAAACGGACAACAGTTTGAACAACTATTAAATGTTATTATTGTTATTGAATTTCCGTATAATTTCATTTTGCTGATTGTTGTTTGTTTGTTTTCCTAGATTGAAAGTAGGTACACTAAATTACATGGCGGAAGCTTTTTCCTAATTTTTCCCATTTTTCGCGAAAAATTAAGCGTTGTAGTAATGTACGGCATTGACTATATTGCTATTAAAAAACAAAATGGCGGCCGGGCTTGAAGGCTACAAGTGAAAAAAATTTGTTTACTCTATAATATGAGAAATAATTTTATATTCCGATGTTGCAATTTTCAAATCTTTATCTAAAACCATTTTAGCCACAGAGCTTTGGTTCCATCTTAAATAGCGACCCTGTATAAAGACTTCATTTAGTGAAATGTTTTGACCATATTAGAAAATACATTCTTTCGAATATAATACAACCCCAATGGTAAGATTTAACTAATTCCTTAAAACCAGAACAATGCCGAGACTTGCCCAACAATGTTAAGTTCTGAGCTAATAAAAAAATATTACAGCAGACGCTCGATAATGTAAACACAAAATTCTTACTGTAGGATCAAATGGAACGCCCGATAACGTAAGCAACCTGTACAGCTCGATAACGTATACACTCCGTTTTTTATTGTTTTTATGATGTACATACGTGACTCTCAGCAAATTATTTGTAGGAGCAGCGCCGATTTCATTTTATTAGTTGTTAAACTTAAGTCAGGCATATTGCTTGCTTTTATGCATTACGACTGTGGCATCCACATCCAATAAAAGAAAGTGTTTAAGATAGAGTGACAAAGTGAAAATCATAGACGAGGTTGCACTAGGTGCCGGAATGACACAATTAGCAAAAAATACTGATTGTGTTATTAAACGTTTCGTTTAATAATTTGCTGATTAATAAAATCACGCACGCTAATGTAAACATTTCGATAATGTGAACACAGTCGGGTCTGAATTAGTTCACGTTATCGAGCGTCTGCTGTATACGTGTACATTCGCTGCAGTTCGCTGTCCAGCGTTCAGGTAGACTGCCTTAACATTCGGAAAGGAAAGGGAAAGGAATATAATGCTTTGCCAATATAAAGACATCGGTTTAGGATCCCCCTAACACTAGATTTTACAATAACGAAGGTAGCCTTTCTATTAGTTGTAGCATTTTATTTAATTATAGAGGAGTTAGCCTGTAAATCGCGGCCTGTTGAATAAACATATTTACAAAGAGTTATTCTATTATGTATATTTACAGGTATAAATGCCATTAATAGTAAAATAATTATTTGTTATTATTATTATGAGACAATAATGAGCTCCAGATTAAATATCGTTATTGCTGCCACTGTCATCTTTACTTAAACCAATTTTCTTCATTGCTGTTTTACCTACATGCACCAAAAATGAATACTGACATTGTTTATTTATTTTGGAACTACATCGACCAGCTGAATGCGCAAGACAACAAAGTATTATTTTTGGAATCTATCGTTTTAAATTACTATAAATTCATTCTACCAGATGAATGTAAATATACGGAGGTCTTTACCTTTCGCTGGGTTATATCTTCTTTTTCTTCTTCTACTTTCCATATAGACTTTTAGCCTGTTTCTACCAGACCTTCCTTCCAGCGCTTCCGGGGACGACATGGGCTTCTTTTTCCTCTTGGCGCGTTGTCTCTAGCCCGTTTTACGATTCTCTCGTCTTGCATTCTTATAACATGGCTGTTCCATTCTGTTCTCCTTGTTATCCAATCATTGACTTCTTGGATGTTGGTTTCTTATATCTGTACTTCTTACATGGTATTTTCTTATTTTACCTACAATCTTTCTCAGAATTGCCATTTCTGTGGTCTCCATTAGTTGTTTTGTTTTTGTCTAGTTTCGGCTGCGTATGTTAATACAGGTCTCACAACTTTTTTATAAATTCTTACCTTAGAATCTATACGGAGGTATGGCTTATATCTTGCATTCTTTAATTGCATTTCTTACATTTTTAATAACAAGTGCTTTAATACATATCTTCCTGCAAACATAATTTTGTAAACCTCAGATAGGCAAGCATTTAATTTTTCTTGAATTTGCATATATTTCTAATGCGCAAGTCTATTCCTAAAAGAATTACCTTTAAAACTTGGTAATAGCACAGCTATTTTGCAGGCAGAGGGAAAGTCATTATATCATAATATCCCTGGAACAGTATTTGTAATCTTTAGCCGACATTGGGAGTGTATATTTGAACCAACTATGTTTGTTCCCGGCTGTTTAGTTTTTTTTTCCAGAGGAAGACATGGGTAGAAATTATTAATGGCATACACCCAATCATGCTTCAAAGTTTCTTAGATATTTAAACGTGGTCAACTGTTATTGTTTTTCTTTCGAAATGATGCAATTTTTAAGCAATGTGCATTTAATAAGTATAAGCGTTCTGCGGGCAGTATAGCTTCCGTATTATTTAAAAATTTACAGCTAAATTAATTTTTAAATAGAAAACTTTTATTGTTCCAATTGAAAATCTACATTTTTGTTTAATTTTGTATAGCTATAATTTTATTTCTATAGTAAAAGTCTTACACTATTTTTCAGGAACTCTCTCTTTAAGCTCTCCTTTTTTTGCTGTATTTTGTTTCCCTCTATTTATATTTGTGTCAGTGTGGTAATTAATGGTTTCGGACGCTGTGTACATAATTAGTTGACCTTTTAATTTTTTTACTAAGTTGGTGCATATCATGATGTGCTAGTGCATTATGCACTGATTTAATTATTTCTATGACGCTGTCATGAAGACTGATCTTCCATATTTGCTTGATGTTCGCGTCGTGTTCATCTCCTTTTTTTCGCAATGCACTGTCGATGTCATTCATTTATAGAAGCAAAAAGCACAGCTGTCGATATTTTAAATCCTCGCAAAAAATAAGTACATAGTTGTGCACTCCACTTGGGGATGCTCTTACTACGATTTACAGTTGCATATTGCAATGATTACTAAACATATTAATTGTTTGTATGGCTTAAATCAGCATTATTAATTAGGTATAAAATTAGCTATTAAAATATGTCAATCAAAATATGAAGTAACAATTATAATTATATGTTTGTTGATAAGACCGTATATATTCACTTTCAGTGGTTTTGCTCTTGCCTACCCGAGCAAGGTTCACTTTGTTTATCTGAATATCATTTACTGACAAACAGGGATAACATGAGAGATTTTTAAAGTTCACAAAGCAAACCTACTAGTCGTACTACAACCATACAATATCTGTTCTTTGTATTTAAACGTTTGCGCACTAAAATCACAAAATACTTGCATGGTTTTTCCATTAGGGATTATTCGGGCAATATGGTTTATGTTTGATAGATCTCTAGGTCATTTTCATGACAACGTACAAAATAATTCTGTTGATTGGCTGTTTAAGACGTCCAATGTCAATTCTACAGACCTTTATTTCCAAGCCATGTCAAATTAATATACTGGCGAGCAATGAAACCGGGATACTTCCATTTTATCAAACGTAGTGCGTTAAATTTGTTCGAAACTGTTTACAACTATTCAATATTTATGTTATATTATGTTTAGTAACATGCAAAACAATAAAAAATTGTCTCATCTGTCGAGCAATTTTCACCTAGTGGTTCGTTTGAATTCACGTTTGTTCCTTTTGTCGGTCCTTTGAGTTAATTTTGATTGTTGTGATAGTGTATCATTTTTTAAATTTGGCGATTTTTAGTGTTACCAATACATTTCCGCAATATGAATGATTTAACAACGACGACTCAAACTATTGCTGTGATTGAAGATGGACGAATTCACCGTTATGTTACGACTTCTTTGGAAAACAGCCGTTCCAGTGTTTAACGACTGCGGCAACGGTATCAGGAGACAGGTATACTTGGAAGAAGGTCAGGATCGGGATGAAGATGACCATGGGATGACCATTTTATTGTTTCATCCGTAGTAAGAAGTGTATGTAGTGCAGTTAGAGTAGAAAGTGGTACCTGGTACCAATATTAGCGAGTAGATCGTAAGAAGGAGACTTCGAGAAGCCAATTTAAAGGCGTACAAACCATCTACAAGGCCTAAACTTCTCAGAAATCATCGAGTAGGCGGGTTTAATTTTGCTCGTATCCACAATAATTGGACGGCAGAGCAATGGCATGCTGTATTCTAGGAATACGTTAAGTTTTTGTTTAAACGGTGCTGATGGTTGTAATGGAATGTGGTGAAGACCAGGGGAATTCTACGCACAGTACAATTTCTCTCATCGCGTTAGTTTTCAGGGAGGATTTTTGAGGGTCTGGAGCGGTATTTCCTATCAAGCTCGCATAGAGTTAGATTTCGTTGATGGAGGTTCATTAACACTAGATTGATATGTGGCAGATATCCTCCAAGAACATGTGGTCCCATATGCTCCATTTATAGTCGCTACTTTTATTATAATGCATGATAACGCTCGGCCCCATGCAGCAAGAGTTGTAACTGACTATCTCCTCCTTATTCTAATTCTTTTTCTTTTATAGTAGGCCGTATGTCTGTTTTTCTTCACACAACTGTATGGCGTGGATTATGTTGATGTCCACCAGCTCTCTGCCCATCACTTTAATGGTGTTCCCGTGTTACGATATCCCTGTGGTTTCCAGTCGCTGGTTATTTTAATTAACCTATTATTACTTGTTTTTCTAATATGAAGATGGCCATGGTATTAATGTTTTATTGTTTCCTCCTTATTAAGAAACAGGCATACTAGTGCAGTTAGGGTAAAAAATTTTCTGTTGGAAGTACCTGATACCAATATTAACGAGTAGATGGTAAGAAGGAGACCTCGAGAAGCCAATTTAACCGTTTACAAGCCATCCACAGGACCTAAACTTCTCAGCAATCATCAACTAGGCAGACCCAATTTTACTCGTATCCATAACAATTGGACAGCAGTGCAATGGCATGTTGTATTTTACGGATTTGTTAAGATTTTGTGTACACGGTGCTGATGGTCGAAATCGAGTGTGGTGAAGACCGGGGGAATGCTGCGCACTGTACAATTTCCCTCATCGCGTTAGTTTTCAGGGGGAGTCTTTGATGGTCTGGACCGGTATTTCTGTCAAGCTCGCACAGAGTTTGTTTTCATTAACAGCAGATCGATATGTGGCAGATATCCTCCAAGAACATGTGGTCCCGTTTGCTCCATTTCTAGGTGCTACTTTTATTATAATGCATGATAACCCTCGGCCACATGCAGCAAGAATTGTGACTGACTATCTTCTTCTTCTTTTAGTAGGCCGGATGACTGTTTTTCTTCGCAAAAATGTATGGCGTGGACTCTGTTGGTGTCCACCATCTCTTTATTGGCCTTCCCGGGTAACCATATCCCTGTGGTTTCCAGTCTCTGGTTATTTTAATTAACCTATTATTACTTGCTTATCCAATATGTTCGTCCCAATTTCTTCGTTGCATTATAAACTTTGCGATATCTTTTACTTGGCAACGTTCCCTTACTATCTGGTTTTTGACTGTTCAGTCGTGTCTTGCCCCTGATCGCTCTCAGAGTATTCATTTCCGTAACACGCAGGAATTGTTTTGTTCTTGCCGCCTGCTCTTGACTCAGCTCCATTTATAAGAATTGGCCTGATTGTCGTGTGTATTTTAAATTTACTGTATTTATGTAAATATTGTTTTTTCATATTGTGTCCCTTAGATATCCAGAGATTCTGCTGCTTTTGTGTCTGTTTCCTTATTTCGCAATATAACTTACGTTGATTTGATATACCTGCTCCTAAATAATTGAAGGCCATCAGTTGTTTTGGTTTGTTTGCAACTACTAGCTGACTATCATGAAGTAGAACTAACCATCATGGATATATCTTCTCTTAGTCTTGTCTTGAATCCGATAGAGCACGTCTGGAAAGAGATTGAGAGATGCGTTAGATGCCGAATACCCTTATCTTGTAACTTGGGAGAGCTTAAAGTGCAGATACAAGGGAATCGAACAACATCTTTCAAGGAACCATTCAGAAGATAATTTCAGGAATGAATGCAAGCAGTTATAAGAGCAAGTAGAGGCAACGCCCCCTATCAAAACTCCAAGACATTTTTGAGTTGCATTATTTCGTTTATGTTTCCTTTAATTTTCTTACTAGTTGTAAGAATTTCTTTCGTTAAATAAAAACCGTAGCTTCATTCATGAGATCCCACTATTTAGGTTGTTAACAAACCGGGCAAGTATGCCAGTATGTAAAGAAAAAACCAAATGCATGGTCACTAACCCAGAAAGGTGCAAATTAGAAGTCGATGGAACCCTAATGGAACAGGTCATATCGTTTAAATACTTGGGAGAGGATATCACGAGCGGAAACCTTATTAAGGAAGTACGACAACATACATAAGGAAGCGCACGAATATCTGGTTAAGAGACGTTTACTGGAGGAACAACTATATGACAACCGCAAATAAAATCTAGAGTTAAAAAATCATTGTCAGGCCCGTTGTCACATACGCACTCGTAACTAGAGCTGATACTAGAAGAACTAGACGATTGCTGAACACCGCTGAAATACTCACTTTAAGAGCGATAACTGGAAATAATCTAAGAGAAAGAATACCGAACTACAAAATAAGGAGAGAATGTGATATACAAGAGCTCTCAAAGTTTGGTAAAAGAAGCCACTACCAAAAATAGTAAAGACACAAATCCCACCTGGAAGACCACCGAAGCGATGGGGAGAAAGCTAGGTGTCATCCTTCGTTAACACAACACCGCGAAAAAGAAATAGTTAATGTCAAAAATAGGCAGCCGAAGCCTACAGAAAGAAGAAGCAGAAAAAGAACAAACAACAAAGGTAGTTGTTGGTAGTTTAATATAGTTTCCATAATATATAACGTCATGACTCTGAAGATATATGGATATTTTTAAGTGGGCCGGTTCTTTTGCTCGCCCGTGTAGTTTACAATAGGAAATGATTTCTGGAACAAAATAGAAGTTGCTTGGAACGTGATAAAAGATAATCAAAAGTTATTCTCGCCATTCAAAAATATTATGTTTTCTTGCCAACAGGTTTGCATTGATCAAAATGGGGTACATTTTGGAAAGTTAATAAAAATAGTTTTGGTTCCCACTCATTCTGTACTCTAAATATGACAAATATTATTTTTAAGTGCTTACCAGTAGCCTGCTATAATATCTGGCATTTCTTCCCGTTTCTGGTCAATTTTGAGGATTTAATAGTTATTTGTGTAATAAGGGAAGATATATTCTTCTTCCCGCGGGTGCCAAAGTACCCAAGGGAAGAAGAAATTCTTTGTGTGTTTCCCATATTAGTTTTTCTAACTCCAACAATAATTACAAATAGAACCATCAATTAGAGACAGCGGCGAGGGTAGTATCTACGGTAACTGGGACCCGGATTATAAACAAACTAAACTGTCTGAAAAGATTTAAAAAAATCATAAATTTCATGCAGTTTTACATTTTTAATTAAATCAGTGATGAAGATATGCCTGAAGACATAGAGGAAACGGTAATAAACGTTTCTCTAAATCTCCTGCCACAAAAATCTGAAATAAAATCCGTAATTTTCCGATTTTTTTGACGGAAGGAAACATTTTTCCTCCCTTGGTAATAAAAAATTTCCTCCCATGGGAAGAAATTGCCTACTTTTATCTCTTAGTTTGTTTTGGTGTTAGAAAACATTTTGTAGAGGAGGTTTGCTGATCAGATACGTCAGTTTATAATCGACATTATGTTTATGAATATATTGCAGATGAAAAGATAGGAATAAATCATCATTAGTATTCGGTTAATTACGAAATAATGTATATGATAAGGAGGCCTTGCAAGTTACATATGTAGCGCTTCCTGGGGAGCAAGAGAATTAACATATCAATCCATCCCTAGACAGAAAGTTTAGATGTTTTTAACACCTTTCGTTTTAAATTTTTGATTTACCACCGGACTGTTGTTTAGGTTTGATATCGCTTGAAGTGTTAGTGTTCTCCATTTTTTAACAAAAGCGGTTTCAGCGGCCGAAATGGGGTAAATAAAACTGGCTGAAGCTGTAAACACACCAGATGTATGCAGCATCTTGTTTTGAATGTTACGATTGTAAATACGCACAGGCAAGCGAAATATTTCCAGTAAACTTGAGGGATCCTGGCGTAAAAAGTTTTACGACAGACGTGATTATCAATGTCAAATGGATGCAGTTGCTGCGGTTTAATATTTAATTTCCACAAAGCCGCAGGGGCAGCAGGAAGAGGAGCAGCAGCAGATCTATTTACAGCATCCCTCAAATGCGATTGGTCACGAAACTCATTATAGGATGACACGAATTGAATAAAAATGACAGCAGCGCGGCGTCTATGCACGTCAGCCCAAACTAATCTCAACCCTCTAAAACTTATTATACGTAACGGCTTCTTTGTATATTAAGGGTAAGTTAGTGAACCGCCCTTTTGAGTTTCGCCTCTTCGTAGTGGTGCAGAAAGTTCATTTAGAAGAGGATAACTATCTTGTATGCCATTACACATTGCGAAAGAATTTTGCTACGGAAATTTACGCTTTCTAGATAACATTCGTGCGATTTAAAATTTCATTAAGGCCATCAAAACCTACACGTTCCTTTTTTGTAGGTATGAACAGGTAAAATATGAAACTGGGAATCCGTTACCGTCAAGCGTTTTTAGTTAAAATGAAATCTTAAAATAGTAGCTGACAGAGTCAGGACTTTAAAAATTCAATCTAAAGTCACAAAAAACAAAGGGAAACGTGACAGTTATGAAAATCTTTTGAACTTATCAAATCTACGTTTACTCATATACTAATTGCACATCTTTTTTATCTTTCAACCTACGTTTCATATGCTTTATTAGATTCAGTAGTGAGAAAACGAGGACATTAAAGTGTAACACAGCTCAGCGAATTCTCGTTAATGTTGCGTATGTCACATTAGTCGTAAATTCACATCCCACCGCTGAAAATGGTTTCAACCATGCAGTCCATCAACACAAGTCCGCAGCGTTTGCAGACTTGAATTCCCCGTTTTGCGCAAGATGGAATATCATTAATAAAGTGGCCAAGATAGGACATTTCTGAATAATGCTAGTAATTTAAGGGCGTGTAGCGAGAAGATGTAGCCGTCTAGTTCGTCGGAATTAATGTGTATTGGTTAGGTCAGAAAATTGACCTGTCCCCCGGCTGGTGCTTAATCAGAAACAGAGACCAAGAACTTGGGCTCTTTTGACGTTAAAAAAGATACGTTGTTTTGAGAATGTTCCAAGGATGTTCGCAGAAGAAGTACTTGTTGGGACAAGTTGTCGCATACAGTAACATATTTATAGTTAGTATTAACCCCAGTAGTGCACTTATGAAGCCTGAAAGAAGGACCCTTCAAAATATGAATTTCTCTACATACATTTTTATAGCTTAATTTAAGTTTAGAAAAACTTTTGTAGCGTAGGCAGATTGTTATGTCAGTATGGGGTAGATTTTACTATATGATAATATGAACAATACCAATAATAACATCATTGTGTAAACTGTGAAATGTCTTTATCACAGACAGTCGTGCGACAAGAAAATGTCCGTCCCTCTCTACTAGGGCTGTGCGATTAAAAAGTAAAAAACATTAGAAAAAAAATTGCGGTCAATCGATTGATAGAATGATCGATTAATCAGCTAATCTATTAATTAGATAAACGTTTAACCGGAATTTTGATTAATTTTTATGCAAGAACAGTAATCCAAGGTTTGATTACTCGGTTGGTAGTCCTGATGATCATCACTGAACTATCCTAGCGATATACATCAAAGAGCAGAATCCTATAAATAGAGGGATCAACGTGCTTCAAAACGGAATGCGGAATTTGGCTGTGAGATAATTAATTCATGGTGTAATTCTTTTATCCTCCAAAGTAGAAGTAATAGCCTGACTATTTCCTTCCATAATTATATTATTAACATGGCTAACAAATTATTACAATCTCTGTAATTGGGATTCCTTAAAATTACAATTAATTTTTAATTCGTAAAATATTTATATTATTCTCGGAAGATTCAAGAAAATAATTTTTTTAATACTCTTATAATCAAACTCACCTTCTGTGATTTTCGTTCATAGTATTAGCATTTTTATTGTTTGGCGCTTGTAATTGCTAATTTTTCGTATTTCCGTATTGATGTTATTGAATGGATGTCGCTTTTTTGCTTCTTTGCAAATTGGCGGTGTATTCTTTATATATATATATATATAGCGCTTTAGTACCATCTTGAACCAAATGTATGTTTCCGAGCAATCCATCCTGAACCAGCCAGACAAACCTGAGCCATATATATGGTTCAGGATTGCAAACTCTTATAAATCGATTCATACCGACCTCTAACATGTCTGGAATAAATATTAAAATGGCTCAGTTTTGTATGAATCTCCGGACTTGAGTTCCAACTTTTTCCGCATCGTGAGATGGTGGCGCTGTAGTCGCTTCCGTTTGTATATTTGTATAACTGCAATCCTGAACCATGCGAGGTATCTCGCAGATTCCCCGTATTTCTGTGGATTTGTACATGTATCTGATGCAGTTTCGTGAGAAATAAGCGGAATTAGTGGATCCTGAATATGCACCATCCCCGAATAAAGAAAGAGTAGATATGCTTTTTTGTGTCTGCTCTCTATACGGGGTGTTTTTGGATTGCGTGTATGTGAATAGATATAATGTTTGAGGGCGCAAGTTTTACTTCAATAGGAACACCCTTCCGAGTAGACAACAATTTTACGCAAATATAAAAAACAGACTTAGTATCTTTCTGCTCTTGACAACTGTTTCGACCGTACTCCAGCGGATATAGGCACTGGTTCGGTTAGTTTCCCATTGCCATTTATTCGGGTGCAGGTTGATTTTAATTCAGTTATGATTTTAGTTATCTTTGGGCAAACTTGTTCTTCGTTTAGAATATTCAGGACGTCGTTTAGGTTTACTTTGTCAAACGCCTGCATTAAGTCGATGAAACAGAGATACGCTGGTTTATAGTATTCGATAATGTTTTCCACTAATTGACGAAGAATATATTCTTAGTTTCATATGAAATGCACCCACCCATTAAAAATAAAGCTACGTGTTTGAAAATTTGCTAAAATAATGTTTTATCATTGCGTATGGAATGATCACTATTTCCATTAAAAAAATCAAGCGGTTGTGGTGTTCGTCTACTGTCTCTCGTCAACTTGTTGCTTAGAAACAAAACAATATCTAGTAAACATTAATTAGTAGTTTCGAGATTTTGTTACATTTTGTGACAAAATTAATGTTTTAAAATGCCTCCAGTAAGGCAACGTAGAAATTTTAACTACATTTCCGATTTTGATAGAGGTTAAATTAACGTCATGAAAGAATTTGGACTTTCTTTTCGTGAAATTGGTAGAAGGGTAAATCGGGACCCCACTACAGTTGCATGAATATGGTCTGCTTGGTCAGAAGAAGGCATTCACTGACATCGTCCAGCTGCTAGACCTCCACGTAGCAGCAATGTTTGTGAAGATCGACTTCTTAGAAGAATGGCCACACGAGGCCTCTTTCAAACAACAAGGTCTGTTGCTGTACACTGGATGTGAGTTCCTCACCGCCGCGTGTCAGTGGCAATAATTTACAGAAGAATCTCTTCTTTTGGACTGCGATCCTACCGTCCATTCCAATGGCTCCCTTTAACTGCACATCACAAGGCTGTTAGGCTTGCTTGGCGTCAAGAACGGCGGCATTGGAATCAGTAATG
>JABXWE010006893.1:0-32974 GCA_014611495.1 Limonius californicus
AGGAGGGGAGGGCAGAGGAGAGGGAGCGAAGCAGGTGCCGGTGGGAAGGAGGACGCTGGCTATCTGGCTGTCAACGGCAGAGGGGAGGGCTAGGGATATGAAGGAGGTACAACCCAGAGTCGACCTTCCAACTGAGTGGAAGGGCAGTGGTAGTCAGTGCGGCGAGTATTACGTGGTTGGTTTGACATTGGGACACACGGAGGGGAGCAGTCTGTTACCTTAGAACAATGGCCAGATGGAAGACGCGAGCAGGGTGAAACTTTGATACCGGGGTTTCTTGCGGTCGGGGGCATGGTCGCATAGCAGACCGTGTGAATGGGTTTGGGAGTGAATATTAAGTAGGTTCTTAGTCAATAGGAAACTATCACATGTGCAATCAGTAACCTCAGAACAATAGATAGATGTGAAATAAGAACAATATAAAACTTTGATACCAAAGTTTATTAGAGTCAAATGTATAATCGCATAACGGACAGTAAAAATAAGTTTGGGAGTAACTATTAAGTAGGCTATTAGTTATTAGGAAACTAAGAGATGTGCAATCAGTAACCTTAGAACAATAGCATGATGTGAAATAAGAACAATGTGAAACTTTGCTATCAAAGTTAGTAGGTTCAAATGCTTAAGAGCATAACGGTCTCGGGTACGTACTCAACACCCATTGATGCGTATCTTACTAACTACCCGGTGTTGCAACAGCGGTGTCTTGCGGTAGGCATTGCAGACATGTTAACGTTGTGCAATGCCCCACCCGATCCCACCCTATCCTTGAATCCCTACCCTATCCTTGAATCCCTACCCATCTTACCGGCATGGGGTGGTCCTGGCGTATCCAGGATCGACCTTGAGTCAGCTCCATGTCAGATGATGATGATGATGATGAAATTTTTGCCTTGATTGTTGTTAAATTGCGTTGATATGCATATGCTTACAGAAAACGCGTATCATTTATGGTATAACCGGAAGTAGTATCTGTTTTTTATATATATAATTGAGATTTTTATTTCGTATGCATAAATATAGTAAAAGCAGCTTACAATGATGGATAACTTACGTTTATTTCAAAGCAACCACATTATACGTCTCTAAACTTACATATTCCAATAACATGTAGGTCTAGGAAACTAATTTCCTCAATTTCTGTAGATATTATAAGTTTTTATTACGTTAAAACTTTATCAAATACTTCAGATAGTTCCGAAAAATAATTTTTTGGTAATTTCTAACGAACTACCCGAGGAACAATTGCTATGAAATGAATATTTAATTTTAAAGGGAACGAGGTACCTACGGCACGTGGCAAACCAAGATCCTGTTAAATGGACAACCCAAATGTAGCTGATGTAAAGAAAAAAATTCTGGAATTGGACCACATATAATAAAAATAAAGAGTTAAAGCAGAAATTACGGGAGGAGTACGGTGAAAAGTGGGCAGATATGAGCTGAAAGGAAGAAGATATTTATGAGTAAATCCAGTAATCCAAATTCAAGTCAATAACCGAAACACAACGATATTTAGTTCTGACTCTTAAGGTTCTATTAACTTTTTTTAAAGTTCTGAATTTCGTAAGTTTTTTAAGATTTCCTTTGAAATATATTTAATCCCAAGATATTTTCAAATATTCCTCCAAAGTATTTTATACATTCAATGCAGGATATGAAAGTAAACTACCAGAATGGCATTTTCCAATAAAAACAACTTACGTCATCTCATGACAATTGGAGTAACCTTAAGAATAAATTATGTAAATACCCCAAGGCTTAATTAATTCGGCGAAAATGTGCGATATCTGGTTTAAATGATATCGACAGATAAACATTATCTATAAGTCGGTAGTTTTAGGAGTCTAAAGCAGTGTTACTTTCAAAGTTACAAGTTTTAAATACAGTATTGTTTCTTCACCTTTGTCTCTGTAACTTATCTATTCATATTTGACCACTATAACATTTCTAATAATGAATCCACTAATGTATGGTACCAGTAGTGATGGTGAGCTGATAATTTATTTTTTAAATTATATTACATATAATTAATTGTAATTTACATAAATTTATTCAATCTTATCAGTGATTTGCTGAGTTTTTCCTCGAGATGAGTGCCATTATACTTCTATAAATAGAATTCATGAATTAGGTGACTTACCTTCGTATTCTTAAAAACCATGTTATTCGGTTACACGGAAACTGTTGCCATATTAGTTAAAGATTTCAAGGAAATATATTTTTACGTTGCAAAAAATTATTTTATTGTAATTTTACTTTCAGTTTTATCTTCCTTATTTGAATTGCAGGTTTATTTCAATATGTTTCGTTAACATTTAATAAATTGGAAGAGACTTTAGAAATAATTCGAAACAATTTCTTTATGGATGAAACAATAAGTGTAGCTGTAGGGCTTTCTAAGCATGTAGAAGCTATTCGAGAATTAGATGGTTTAGTTGTAGATGCAGCAACGGATGGGGTTTCTGTAATAACACTTGAGGAAGCCACTGGAAGAGTAATAGGATGTCTTATAAACAAAATAAACGTAAATCATAAACATTCTTTGTAACATCAACGTACAACATTTAATTTTTAGATAAAGGAAATTGAAGCCAAAGGATTTTTCGAAAAATTCAACTGCAAACACCCTACTGCCAAGGCGTTTCTGGAAGCAAATGCAGAATTGGACAGCATAGTTAATACTTTTGATTTGTTACAAACCGATTGCTATTTAGAAACTATGTTTATAGCAATTATGCCTGAATTTAGGGGCAAGGGCATCGCAAGAAAACTTCAAGAAATTTCTTTGGAAATTATGCAACATTTAAGAAATGCAAATAACGTCAAAGTGGCTCTCAATGGTAAACCTTTACCTCTTCACCCTGTTCCAACGGCGACTGTTATTTTTCCCACATCACCGCCAATGAAAATAATATGCGAAAAATTAGGTTACACAATTATCACTGAAATTGACCTTCGTAAATACAAACTGCAAAACAACATGTTGCCTAGTTCAGCTATACTGAAAATACCACCTATTTTGGTTATGTGCAAATATTTTTAATTGAGTATTTATATGGGCATTGTATGATAACAATTCATTCTTGTGTTAAGACCAAACTGATGTAGATTAATTAGTCGCCTATTTTTTTATTTACTTCCGCAGCGAACACAGAATCTTAAATTTAACGCTTATACAATTTAATTTTAACAACAAATACAATAAATGTATTTTTAATAAAAATATGTACTTACACACTAACATAATATTTTAAATTTTACATTAACACATTTTTTATGTTAGTGATAACCTACTGACTTTCTAATCTTTACCAAGAGTACAACCTAATTTTAATTTAGTCATCGCTTGTTATTGTTAATTTGCGAATCTGAGTGTAGGAGCTACTACAAAATATGGTATGTTACAATATTTTCTTTGTTTTATATCGCGTCTTATAGTCTTGTATACAGACCAAATTACATTGTAGGGTCACCACAAAAAACTTTTTGGAGTGCTCATCACATTACTGCCTTTACTTATTTTCGCAACTGAAGATGAACCTCTCAACAACAAATGTGATTTTTCACAAGGACAGCACATTTTGACTTGCGTGAATGTAAATCCAACAACTTCAGATTTGGGAAGCCTCATAAAACCTGCCACTTTTCTGCTTATCGTCAAAAGGAGTAGCCGCTTACAGATACCTTCAAACTATCACAGCAACAAAAATTTTCAACATATTGGAAGTTATCAACTAGTGAACAACGGCGTCGTTGAAATAAGCGGTTGGGCGTTCAACAAATTGAATACTTTACGACATCTGAAGATAAGTAACAACCAACAGTGGTCGGTTCTGCGAAGCAATACATTTTCTGGATTAAGTGAATTAATAACTTTAAATCTCGTTAACAACAGCATTGTGCGACTGGAAAATAACGCATTTGAAGACCTTTCCGGGTTGGACGTTTTGGAATTGATGGATAATAAATTTATGGTAGTTCCATCAAAAATATTTAAGCCACTACATAGATTACAATTGCTATTTTTATATAGGAATCACATTGAAACGCTTGAAGATAATTGTTTTGAAGGGCTTACTGAACTTGAACTTTTAGATATTACGTTTAATAAAATAAGAATTATTAGAGCATCCACATTTAATGGTTTAACTAAACTAGCGGATTTATATTTATCATCTAATGAAATCGAAGCTGTAGAGGGAGAATTAGCATTGCCAAATTTAAAATTTTTGCATTTACAACATAATAAATTGAAACGCATTCCCAATGACCTTTTTACATCTGTTGGTAGTTTGCGAACATTAGATTTATCTTATAATGAAATTGGTTTTATAGCTGACAACGCATTTTCTAAGTTACAGTTTTTAGATCATCTTAATTTAGTACACAACAATGAAACTTCGTTTGCCAACCTTAAATTTAATGATTTAAATAAACCACTCGTGACTCTGTAAATGGTTTCATAATAAATCAATATGTGATAAGATAATCAAAGGTTTTTATATTGAATACACCTATTAGGATTAACTGAATCGGTAGATCTTAAACTGTGTCCCCGAAAGTTTGCTACGAGACCTTCAATTTCTGATTCGTAGGACAAAAACAATATTACAAGTTTCCTATAGAGAATTCCAAAATGCAGTATAGCTAATGAAGCAGCCTCATACAATTTGTTTACAAAGATTTATGTATGTATTGTTTTTCGTAACAATCCGTCAATTATTATCTACTATTATTTACAAATACTGATAAAACTCATTTAACTCACACACTTCAAGTCAGTGTTAGGCACAGTACAAACACCATGAAGCAATTATAATTAAGTATTTGATTGCCATTGCTCTTCAAGGATTCGTGTATTACTCACACTTTCGCTCAGGACCGTCTTAGCAACTTTGAGCGCCATGGGGTAAAATTTAGCTCCTTAATCGCATGGAATTGAGCAATAAATTAAATATTACGTACAGGATATCAATGTGAAAATGTACAGTGTGTTGTATATCTGGACGTAAAGTAAGTATTGAACTTTTCTAGAAAATCTTTCTGGAAGTTGTGCACCAGCTGTGAACGTGTGAACATCGCTCCGCGTGTTTTGTTCGGTTACAGTGTTTTTAATGCTCACTTTCAGTTCTAAATTACCTTACAGTAATAATAACAATTTATAATTCCAACGCTAATCGGCAATTTGGTAATGAAACCAGTGGCTACCGCCATCGGACGGGCTTGCCTGTTATACAACCGATCTCTTTATCATAAAGCATATGTCCCTCACTGTTAAAAATAATCAAACACAAACCGACGATGATAAAAATACCATTATAATTAAACCTTCAACATTAAATTATTAAGTCAAAGAAAAGTCACACAACATGGATACCAGCGATAATACCGCGAAGCGACCTTTCTCCTCACCACCTGCAGACGAACCAAATAAGCGTTATTCTCCCCAAAAATTAACTACACAAAATCAATTTCGTGCCCTTATAGAGTGGGAGTGACTTCGCTATCAAAATCACGTGAAGCAGCTGATGCACCTGCTACAAAATGTAAAATTCTCGCAATATCTCTTCATGGTCAATATGTTATCAAGAAGTGGTTAAGGATATTAAAGCTATGGCGAAGGAATCTGCCACGATTAATGTTGGGCAAATGCTTAAAATCAATCTTAACAACGTGGAAGACTTAAAAAAACTGACGGCTTACTATGATCAGCACAATCTAAATTATCACACTTACCGAAACCCAGTTGATGCAAACATGTACGTTAAAATCCGAAACCTTCCGATATCAATACAGGAAGAAGAAGTTAAAAACGAATTACACTCTAAAGCGGTTCCAATTATTCGGGTAACAAGGCCATATATCCAATCCCAATTTGTGCAGTAAAGCTTAAATTGGGTGAACAATCTTAAGTTCATATTTAAGATAATCCGCCTATTTCATTGTGTAGTCATGGTAGAACCACGCAAGAAATCATCTGACATCCCACAATGCCAACGATGGAAACGCACAAAAACTACTGTAGACCACCACGTAGATGTGTTAAATGCTCTGGGGATCTTCTATATTCGGATTGTACAAAGGAAACTAACGTAAAACCACAGTGTATCAAATGCGGGGGGGGGATCACCCTGCTAACTGAAGATGTAGGGTAAACGGTATAGTTATTGGCCACCAGATCACCCTGCTAACTGAAGATGTCGGGTAAACGGTATAGTTATTGGCCACAAGATAATAATTGACCGGTGTGGCCGTAAAAACTAAAGAGATGAGACAAAGGCCTACCTTGATTTTTTCAGCAGCAAAGTCTACTGACAGATATTTACTTATAGCGTAATTGCTAATTTAACATATAAGTGATGCTAAAACAGAAAAAGTTTTAGTCTTCTTGAGAGTTGCATGCTTGCCATATAGTAACTTAAGATTTTTTTAAGGTCACTGGATAATGTTAAAGCTTGCATGAATATTATAATTGATATTATTGGTGAGATTTATGGTTTCCAGGTAAAATAAAGGTATGTGGTGCCCTCTTTGTATTAATTGCACCCGTACAGCATTTCCTAGGGCATTTAAACAGGTGGCCAATTACTGTTTAAAAAATAAACAAAAAAAAACAGTTATTAACCTCCCCGGCCAATAACTGTCTCTACCTTGTTTTTTATTAGGCAATCTTCGTGGTCCATGCATGCTCTATGGACGCCTGCGGTATTACGTGTTAAATTGAATTGATTCTCCTTGTCTCTAGACAGTTATTGGCCATATGCCAATAGCTACATTGAATATCTGGCCAATAACTGTAACTGCATTTTTTAAAAACCATAATTGTGTATACAGATTCGTCATGCTAAAAGCTCCAAGTTATAGCCGTTCGAAGGTCGACAGAGTTATTAGCGATATACAAAATAAATAATGTAGGCTCACTTAGAAGCACTACAAAACAGTAGGTATACCATGGGCTACATTGCAATTTAAGATAAAAAAATCCCGGACATAAACGACTTCTGGACCATCACCTATACTAACAGAAGTGGAGGAGGACACTATCGTCAGGTACACTGTGATGTTTGCATTTTGCGCTGATGGAAAGACATGCAGCCCAACGGTTGTATTTCCCTATCAGAGAATACAGGAAAAAATTTCGAGTATTGGCCGTAGCGATAATGAATGGATGACGGCACAAACATTCTACTAGTATATTGGCAATGTTTCATCCTTATTTGGACGAACAAGGAGTAAAACTACCTGTAATACTATTCATTGGTGAACATAAATTATATCCAACATATCAACTTAGTGTACTGTGCTGTGAAATAGGTATTGAACTAGTAGCACTTTATCCAAATGCTACACGAATCCTGCAACCTGCAAATGTCACAGTGTTTTGCCCCATTAAAATGTCCTGCCAGAATATAGTATAACAATAGCTTGCCGATCATCCGGTGAATCCATTTTAAAACTCACATTTACTCCATTATTAAAACAAATAGTCATTACAAGTGCCAAACTAGACACTTTGCAAAATGGGTTTTTTGCGTTATACCGAACTGTGAAAGTATTATAACGACAGTAATCTCATAATTAAAGAGGTAAAAATGCATTGTCTAGAAGTAATTTGGAAGAAGAAAATGTGGCTCATGAGATAACTGCGAATAAAAGTGATAACCACCAAATACCACCATGCAAGCAGTGATGATATGCTTAAAACAGATATACAAATAATTCTAACTTAAGGGGAGACCATCCGATGCTGGAAGAACCCTCTGCAGCCTTTAATGAAACCACGTGTAGCAAGTTGTTACCTATACCCACGTCATATAAATAAATCACGTAAATATAGTTGAGCGTACTTCAAATATGGGTAATTACCTAATGTGGCCAGAGTCCCCAAAGCGAAAAGGCAAACAGAAAGATTACCATTAAATGGCCATAACCTCACGAATATATCAGAAAATGTTAGAAAAAAAGAATACTTACAATAAAATCAAATGCAGAAAAGGAACGGAAGAGAAAAAAAACGCGAAGAGGCCAAAGCGGCAAAAGTATGAAAGCAAAACACAAAGCAAGTGCTTTATTTGTAATCGTCAAAAAACGAATCTAACTTGTGATAGCTGCAAAAAAGGATATCATACTAAATGTATTCCAAAGTCACATCAGCAACATGTTCCTGAATTGGAAGATGGTGACCCTTTCATGTGCCACAAATGCTACAAAGAAAACAAAAGTGATGAAAGCGCTTGTGAATTTAACTTGGAAGACAAATAATATGAACTTAGCTGTCAAGCATATAACTCAGAGGACAAAGAAGAATACCGCACCATGCAAAAAGATAGCTCATAAGAAAATGAAATTGACTTCTTCATGAACGAAAATAATGCCAAAAAGAGAGAACGATTGTAACACTTTACCTGAAGGTCAACAGGATGATATGGAAACATTGTATCAGTTTTACATAGACAATAGGGACAAATAACAAATATTAAATATGCAAATGTGTGCCACTTTAGTTCTAATAGGTACCTACCTACCGTAATTGCTAGTTCTATAGTTGCCTGTTTTGAGATATTAAATAAATGTTTATAATATCTAATAAACCATTTTATTGATTAGCTGGACAGTTTATACCCATTTAATTCGGATGGCCAATAACTATAAAAATTACGTCTAATTACTGTGAAAACTATATATTTTCGTAGACTTGCTTTAAAGTAACCGTATTATACTTTCATTTATAAATATTGCGATATTTTCATTTTTTTTCTGGAAAGAAGATAAAATATGCTTTACAATGATAAAATATAGTACATTGTTAAAGAAACTGAACATACTACACATTTTTAAACTTAAAATTTTCTTAAGTGGCCACTAACTGTATCGTTTAGTTTACCCTATACTATACCAAGATCAAATTAATAAACGAAAACTATTCAACCGAAGAATATAAACAGCTGTAGTAAAGCAACTAAATACCAAGCTACGGGTAATAGACAACAATCACACCTCCAAGTCTGTCTGGCAGCTCTTTTGTATCAACAATAATAAATCTAATCACCGCCTATCTGAAGCAACTAAAATCATCACACATCGTAACACAATTAATAACTTCAACGTTTTCCAATGGCGGTAAATAATCTGCTATCTATCAAGCAAGTAACAATGGCAAATTGGAATGCTAACGGTATCGCAAATCAAAGAGGAATACTTATTGATTTTGTCTTAAGACGCAAAATAGATGATATGTCCATCAGTGAAACCCATGAATTACATCAACAACTTCTCAATACCCAGATACGCTGCGTATCGAGCCAATTCACCCGAACAAGATGGTTATGGTGGAACTGCCGTCCTGGTCAAGACAAATATTGTACCGTTGGTTTAGTTTTGCCCCTTCATATGAATTACAGTCTTATTTTAGTTGCCGCTCATAAGTCGATTACTATTATATTATTTCCAAGAGTTAACTTATGGGAGGTCACTTTTTCGAAACTTAAGCGAACGCTGACAAGTATATTTAGTCTATAGCGCCGATCGAAAACAGTTCTTCGAATTCATAGTCTGCAAAATGGCCCTGGAAATCCTACGCTCCACGTGGAAGATTTTCTTGTAGAATGATTATGTTTGGTGAGAGTTTTTACAGCAGGGGGAAGTTAGTGAGCCTAAAATTCTGAAGGGGAACGCACGTTGTTTTGAGCCGGAGTTGTTGCCAGCGCCTCTGCTAAATTAAGATACCGTATCGCTTTCTTTCTCGCCTGGGAGCAGAATATTTCTCGACCTATGCCGGATTAAAATATTAGCAGAGTATTGCGCTTTAGCAAAGACAATTGAGTGAAATTGCTTTTCTCCACCTGTGTCAGATTACAGCCAGTAACCCCGTAACTCTCTCCACTAAACCGTTGCAACGTTAAAATCTCGTACCACGGATATTTTGTTCCTACTGCAAGGACACTCGTGATCCAGCCTTCAGGGACGTGCCTGCGATTTTTGTCTGCTTCTCAAGGACCTAGGAACACCCCAAATTGTGCCTCTCTCTGTACTCCCTACCTGAAGAAAACTAAGGTAAGATTTGTTAATTGTGCTGCTGTGAAAACTTATTCCGAGATTCATTTTACTGGTTTAAAGTGCTGAACCCTTTTCTTGATATAACACAAAGCGACCTTCAGTCGCCAGTTGCCATTATTTGTTAATTGTAAAGTGTAATTCTTCTTCTTCTTTCGACTTGGACTATGTCCTGTTTGTCTTGCCTCTCTCTACTCCGCTGAAGAAGAAAACCAGATTCCGCTTCCACCTTTTAGGTGGTCTTCCGGGGGGTCTTTTCCTGAAGGTATTCCGTTTTTGCACTGATTGGCCATTCGGTTATTGTCCATTCTTTCAACGTGCTCTTCCTACTCTTTTTTACGTTTTTTGGTCCATTTAACTATGCCTGGCACCCCGCACTATTTTCGTATTTCAACACTTCTATGTCTGTCTCTCAGTATCACCCCTGTTATTTTTCTCAGGGTTTTCATCTCTGTTGTCCTTAATTTGCGTTTGGTGATTTGTGTTTCGGCTTTCGTTTCATTTACCATATGTCATAATAGGTCTTATTACCGTTTTGTATGTTCTTACTTTGCTTTCTCGTGACATATACTTATTTTGCCATATGGTGTTATTTAGGTATTATGCAATCCGCATCGCTCTCTTTGTTTGGCTTTTTGTTTCCAATGATAAATTTCTGTCGCTAGTTATGTCGACCCCAAGGTAGGTGTAATTCAGTACTTGTTCGATTACTATTCCCTCTATTTCCGATTTGCATCTAGTTGGTTCTTTTGCTATAGCCATCGTCTTTGTTTTTGGTATTGAGATTTCCATATTACATTGCTTTGCTGCTGTCTATGCAGTAATCTTTGTGAGTCGTTTTCGTCACTTGCCATCAGTACTGCATCGCCAGCGTAACACAGTATGTTGATATTGTTGGTTCCAATTGTGTACCCTCGTAAGTTTTTAAGTTGGTCTATTAACTGGTTCATAATAACATTGAATAGAAAGGGGCTTAGGGAGTCCCCCTGTCGTATCCCTTTGTTTATTGATATTGATTCTGTGTAATCTGTAGATCATCAACTATTTCTACTATTGTTTTTGGAATTTTATGCTTATGTATTATATTCAGTACATCGTCTTTCCTTGCTCTGTCAAACGCCCCTTTTAAATCAACATAGCATAGATATAAAAGTTTATTGAACTCAATCGCTTTTTTGAGTAGTTGACGTAGTGTGAATATGCTCCTGTTTTTTCAGAATCCCTGTTGTTCTTCCGCGATATGTATTGTTGGTTGTAATTTTTCATATAACACGTCAGTAAAAGGTTTCAATATGGAGTTTAATGGTTATTCCATGATAGTTATCGGGGTCTTTGCTATTTCCCTTCTTATATATCGGCACTGTATAGCTTCCCTGTTGAAAATCATGGTTTGGTTATGCAACTCTGAATGCATTATATTAGTTTTTAGTGTAGTAAAACGGTTGGTACAAAAGTTGATATGAGTGTAAGTAAGAAGTTGTAATGGAGGTTGAAGCTTTTGTTGTTTGTATTATATTATAATTCAGAAGTTCTTGAAGTTATCCTTTTTGTATTGTGTTATGTTCTACTGCAGAATAAAACCATAATTCTACAATATTCTACATTCCCTTCCATTGCTTTGGTATACACTTTTCTTCTATTTTGATAAACAGTTTGTGTAACCATTCAGTTAATATATTACCTCCATATTTAGGCAGCTCATTGCTAATTTCATCGGGGTCTGAGGATTTTCTATTTTTGATTTTATCGATTGATTGTTATTATATAAAGTCATCCAATTCAAAGTTATCCTTCGTGGTCTATGGAATTAAAAATCATGATTGAACTAGATACATGTATTATTTATTATTTGTTTTGTATGTTGTCAACATTAAATTTCCTGAATCTAGCCCAGACATGATTTTTTCTTTAAATTTAATCGTTTGATATTTAATTATAGGCCCATCGGTAGTATATGCGGAATTATAAATTCATGTACGTCTTGTTACGGAATGCAAAATTATTATTAAACACTTTTTCTGTTATAATTAATAAACACGCTAGATCGATCTGAAAAATAGTACACCCTGTATACAGACCAAATTTGGCATACAAAATAGACCATACTAAAGACTCCAGTTCCGCAGGTTAGTCATAAATATATTTATTCGCTATCCCAGAAACAGAATAGGTAGGTAAAATTCCTCAAGCTACAAATTTATATAAAGAGATAAGAGGGTCATAAGCTGTTGTCGTCATCGTGAATTGCGTTTTAGAACGTAAGAATTGTAATGGGGTAGGTGTCGCCTATATTAATTACTAAAATGCGCAAACAAGAAATGCGTCAGCTGTCCTAAGAGGCGTTAATATTGGCTGTTATTGAAGACTATATGAACTGAGTCAGTTTTGGTAAAAAAATCTATAAAGAGGTAAATAATGCGTTAGCAATATAGTAAATATCTTGCTCCATCCATATTTGTTTCCTTTAAGTAGTACCGATAGCATAGGAGGCTGACGACGTGAAACGAAATACTTAAAAGTTGCTTTAATCGGTCGTGTAACTTGTTGTCTATCTTTAGGCGGTTTCAAATTCAAATT
The DNA here is from genome assembly GCA_014611495.1 of Limonius californicus. NCBI lineage: Eukaryota > Metazoa > Arthropoda > Insecta > Coleoptera > Elateridae > Limonius > Limonius californicus. The sequence continues at coordinate 12,634 of JABXWE010006893.1, forward strand.
CTAGACCTGCTAGAAACGCAATCTCAAGTTACTAAACAATCCCCTTAAAAAATGGTAGTTTCTAGTAAGATAAAAAATGTAATTAAATTAAGACCGCATGTAGGGTAAACGTAGGTTGATTTTACCATATTTTTGTATTGCGCTTAACAATTTTTTATTTAAAAAACATCTTGAAAGGTGCTCTATTTTCTTTGTTACATTAATAGCCCCTTAATAGTGGGTAATCGGTGATGAATTTAACAAAGCCATATTTATTTAACTAGTCGTAAGTTTGGTTACTTTTTTAAATTTGGATTTATTATCGATTGAAAATGTGATTACCTTATATGTCGTTGTATAAGACAGTTCAAAATTATCCTGCCCATTTTTGCTTGTGCAGAACTGTAAAAATAAAAGATTTGTATTTTTTTGTTTTGCTTCTATTTTAATTTATGGTTTATCTGTGAGTACAATAAAGATATTTGGTGAGAACTGTTAAGACCGATTCATTTTAGTTCGGCATGGATTCTCAAAGTAGATTTCTGGTCAACGTAGACAACGATATGTTGGGCCAAACTTTCTTCTCAGATGAATCATGGTTTCACTTAAATGATTATATAAACTCGTGGAATATGTGGTCTACAGAAAATCCGTGAGAAAAGGTTTCACTTAGAGAAAATAGGTGTATGGATAGGTTTAAGCCGAAGACAACTGGTTGGCCCAAAATTTTTCAAAACACATAGTTCCACTAGGATGCAGTTCATGCAGCTCCTGCAGCTAGAATTTTATGACAATCATTTGATAAGCAGGAATACCGAACATACCGTTAATCTGGCTACCCCGCTGGTATAACTTAAAAAATTCAATTTTGAATACTTGAGTCAATAATGTTGAAGAATTTTATTTTTACGTTTACTAACTGAATACACTTCTTGTTTATTTTTATGTGGATATTTTATAACCTAACCTTATTTAATGGTTCAGAAGTTCGAAGAAGTTAGGATCGCGAAATACATAACATAACTATGCAATGCGGCACACATTTTCACGTCCATGGCCTAGCCTAATTTTTTTCTCGACCATCATTGTCTACCTTTAAGTTAAAATAGTAATACACGAAATGAGACCATAATATAGTATTAATTGTCTAGTCTAATAAAATTGGTGATAGACTTAATATTTTTAAGAAATTAGTAAAATGCAGTCATTTTGTAAAACCATTGTGTTGGTCAAGTACCTTAAAATTCTATAAATTCCCTGCGTCGCATTTTACAATCTACGCTAACAACTAGACACAAGTAGTTTAATGAACTGAAAAATGTGTTGCATTACATAAGGGAATCAACATAAGTAACGTTCACAACATAAGGCAGACTTCATAATTAAATAAGAAGAACAATGTAGAGGGTATTTAAGAGTTAGTTTATTTTAGTCTGATTTTAATGGGTTGACATAATATTTACATTTTGTTACACAATTGCTGTCCATTATTAAGTATAATTTACAGTGATTGTTATACATACATACATTAATTTACGTATATTAGTTTCGCAGCAGGACAAATCTGCATTAACCAACACGAAACCATTTTCTACTTGTCAGACTTTTCCTTTTCCACAGCAAAAATTGTACATAATTTTTGTGAATAAAATCCAATCTGTTTAAGAGTCAGTACATTTAAGGTAACCATATAAATAAATAGTATACAACAAGACGTTGATTATCAACACGTTTAAATTTAATACATAAATTTACACTTACAAGCAGATTCCTTTTAATTCGAGCAAATAATACTTGAATGACTACAATAACTGCGTCAATTTTTCCATAAATCTTAAAGTATTTTTAAATGCAATTTTTAAAATACCTCCACATTAAGTAAATACTTGTAGTCAACTTTGGTAGGTATTTGTTGATAACATTTACAGAATACAAGTCAATTTACAGTATATGTACAGCCAATGCAAAATATTGGAATTAGTCGGACACTTTGTTAAAAAACTCAGTATAAAAAATATCATTAAAAAATTATAAAAAGTGGTAACGTAACGTCACAAAAATAAGAATCGAGAGCACAACTGCACAGGTTTTAAATAAATAAGTCTAACAAATTAAAACAAGTCTGCAAAATGCAACAGCACCAAACTAAATGTCACTTAAATCTCCTTTGGTATAGTTGATTAATTGGTACGAGTCTATTGGCCACTGTCCTCTTGCTTGCCCCGTTTTTTTACCTTTCTGTCCCGTTTTTTCTTTGTATTCGCCGTAACTACACAACTACATCCACTCCGGACCCGAATGTAGTCTAAAGTAAAGGTAGCTCCATCCGTGGAAGGAAATGCTGGGAAATAATTGGGCCGCTGATGATGATGCCTTCCCGGGTCTTTAACCAGGGCGTATGTGTAGCTATACTTTTGGATACACTTCGACTGGCTATGTAACTTTTTGTCCATAAACCTACACGGTTTGCCCACGATATCCTTGTGACAGGACAATTCGTAAAACCTCTGCCTGTTATCACCATCACGGTAAAGCTCTACATACTGATCGTCTTGGTTTTTACCACCTTCCGGTTCCACCATCTCTAAGACTGATGGACAACAATCCACAGCAGACCTATTTTTAGTTTCGTGCCTTAGCAGCATTTGGTTTTCGCGCGGACTTAGCAGTCTTCCAGCGTCTGGTAACGGAATTTCGTGCTGGTAGTACGGATCGTACCTACAAACATTGAAATATATATTAACTACAGGAAAGCTCGACATACCATCTACCTATTTAATTTGCGAGACCACCCTGTATAGTAGGGTTTCGCTCGGCGTTATTGCAGAATTTCGTCTTTATTAATCTTGCTACAAAAAAAGAAAATAGAAAAAGGATTCAGAACATTCATATAATTAAAATGGACCGATCCCGAGCTACTGCGGTAAATAATCCGAAAATCCGATTAAGTGTTTTGGTAGTTCTAAAGCTGCTTACCAATACTCGTGCATGTGATGATGATGCTTGGGACTACGCTTTGAACGAGACCGGAAGTGGGTGTCGTCGTCGGTGAAATTCTCGTAGGAACACACGGGGCTGAACACAGCAGCCAGGCTAAGCACCTGTAACAAACAAATTATTAATATTATTGATTTGTTTTTTAAGAAACGACAGGAATAGAATTATTTAAGTTCGTAATTTGGTATTAAATGAAAATATATAACGATTTCTCTCAAATATAACCTCAGAAAGGGAGACGTCTTGTAGGTATATGCAGAATTATTCTACCCACGAGTTATCATAACTTAGGACTCCTTTGTCAATTTATTTATAAATATATCTACAGGAATTAAACAAGTTTTGGGGAAATCGCAAACGATTGATTGCTGTTATGGCAACTTCCGAGATGCTGAACAGAGGTCAATTTTTGAAACAAGGAATTGATGATTTATCAGTTTTGTTAATTGTGGCAAGCTAATACTTACTGAAATTTATTAAGAATTGGTTAAGTACATTGTTTTTATGAATGCGGCATTAGTTTCACTGTGAAATTGCGAACAGTTTGCAATAGAACGTAATTGAGAAAAGGTGATTTTATTACAGCTGTCAAGGCTGTCTTCCGCATCCCAATGTCCATAAAGTTCTGTCCTGGTAGTCCTCTTCTCCCACGTTTCTTTTCCGCATGGCTTCTGTAATACCAAGGCTCCAGTTCTTTCTTGGCCTTCCTCATTTCTTCCTTTGTAGTGGTATCTATTTCCAGACTATCTGTGGCAGTCTCTGTGGTCATTCTCTTCATGTAACCAACCGTACAATTTAAGCTGTTTTTCTTGTATTATATCTATGAGTGATGTTTCTACTTGCATTATTTCTATGATTCGCTTATTTCTTACATGGACCATCAATGTTATTCCACAGCATCTTCTCCAATACATCATCTCCGCAGCTGTTACTCTTTCCTTCATTCGTTGTTTAACGACCTAGTTTCTGATCCATAAATGACACTATTTTCTACTAAAGTCTTAAGCATGTTTTTTTGGCGATAGAAGTATTCCATAGTACTAGATGCTGTTGTTTTATTACATTAATATGTATGTATGCGAAAAGAAGGAAATAAAAAGAAAAATAAAAAGTGGGTGGATCGCGTTCGGAACATTGTACTTTATCCTGAAAAATAGAAAAACAGCCCAACACTTCAAAACTAAAGTATTTGACTAGTGTATTCTACCAGCTATGACATATGGGGTCGAAAATTGGGCAACAACAAAAAGTAATGTAAAAGCAATACGGATAGCTCAAAGGGGGATCGAGAGAGCAATGTTAAATATAACAAAAAAATATAAAATCCGGAATGAAAAAATTCGATTAATCACAAAAGTGACAGACGTTGGTGTTAAAATTGCCCAACTGAAGTGGAGTTAAGCGGGACACGTAGCTAGAAGTGACACAAACAGATGGAACCGCAATATAATTGAATAGAGACCGTATTAGCATAAACGAGGAAGAGGACGTCTACCCATGCGGCGCTGGTATGACGACTTCAAACGAACGGCAGGATTAAATTGGATCCAAATCGCACAAAATCGAATAGGTGGAAAAAGTTAGGGAAGCCCTATGTCCAAAAGTGGATTTGAATAAAACAGGCTAAGAAGAAGAAGAAGATGTATGTATGTAATAATCAGTATCAAAAAAATCCCAAATTTAGTGAAGTACATATTAGGGGACGGTTTTCAAAAAATAATCAAAATATAAGGAGAGAAAGTTAGCTATAGGTTAGCTTGAAAAAATCATGTACCATAATTTCGAAAAAGTTACGTCAAATTCTGAAAAAGTATTCGTGTAAAATACAAATGCTGTTTAAAATGAAAGAACCACAGTTTCTTCTTCTTTGAGTACTTTGTCTGTTAGAGATGTAGCGATCTAATCTCATACACGTGTGTTGCGCGTTTTAAAGTATCACACAGATAGAGGCCCTAAAGCGGCTTCTGAACACTTTTATTTTAAAGAAGATTTACTAGATAGAATACCTCGCTGTTTGCCAATGTCTTGCGAGGGAAGACGGCCGTTAAAAATCCGGTTTGCCGGTACTGGGGATTGAACCCCAAATCTTCAGCATAAAAGTCTAACGCGCTGACCTCTTACCCACGACCGCCACAGCTTATTGTCTCTCTTATTATCTGGGAAGATAAGATACATTTCTTTAATAGTGGTGAGACTGCAACTGACAAATTGTCAAATATGGCCAACAGAGAATCCACGAAGTTTCAAACAAGAAGGTTATTATGACAAAAAAGTGAAGGTATCGTGCGACTTTACAGATGTTTATCTTTTACATTTCACTAATATACCTGAAGAGAACATACCAATTTCTTCAGCTCAAGAGTTTACATAACGAGAAAGTGATCGATTTTTATTAAAACTGATAAAACCGAAAACTGGTTTATAATAAACTACATACATAAAAAGGGATGATGCTAAAAGAAATTCACGAAGACTTACAAAACGCTTTGGCTAAATCATCTCCTTCATACAATATATTTAGAATATGATGCAGTGAATTTAAATATGGCAGAGAGTCTTGCGAACATGACCATGGGTGTGGTCTCTTAAAAACTGCCACAAATCCAACGAATATGATTAAAATTCGCCATTTAATCCGGAAAGATCGAAGATTAACAATCAAACAGAAAATGGATCTTTCATACCACGTTATCCAAAACAATCTTCTCGGCTTAAAGAAGTTATTGGCAATACGACATGCCTGAATAGAAACGAAGAAGAGCTGTGACATCTTCAGTGTTCTTGATGCACTGTAGAATGTATTCTTAAAATATCACGTAATGATATGTTACCATAGTCGAATCTTGGGCATATTATTATGATCTAGGAATCAAAAAGTAAATCATGAGATGGACATATTCTGGTTCTCCACCGCTGTGCATATTCAAATTGCTACTATTTTCTGGAAAGATCATGATGTCCATTTTCTCGGATACAAAGAGAATTCTGCTCGTTAATTACTTACAACGTGAAACTACTGTAACCTAAATTTAGCTATTAATCTGAATGCTATCAAGGTAAACAGAAATGGAAAACGGACGTGCAGTATTCTGTTCCATTATGACAATGTTCCAATTTATTCACAAATAATGTACTGCTACAATGCGGAGTTAAAAATTTTTTACGCCTTTGATTGCTAGCAATTACTGTTTATGTCCACAATTGACGTATTTGAAAGTTTTATAACGACGAAAAAGTTATCGCCGGTACAAGTTATTAATTTTATTTGTAAAAAGTCACAGTTTATGTTATGCTGAATTATGTTGAGAAATAAAAATATTATTTTATTGGGATGGACAGAGCATAAACATTCTCCCCTGTATAAGCGATTAGAGTTCGTCTAGTTCAGGGGTTCTCCAACTTTTTAGGTTTTGTACAACACAAATAAGAATCAAACAATGTATGTACCACCATAAAAGCATTCCGTGATCGAAGTCAGTACATCGAAAATAGTGTTTTTATATTCAAGGAATAAAACATTTCAATATAGGTATATTTTTAATTATATTCGTAAATGCAAAATGAAAAAATGACAGCTTGCAAAAATTTGACAAGTAATTGACAATATTTATATCAAAGACGAGTAACAAAAAATACACATAATGGAAAAACGAAACGAAAAATGGAACCAACTCGAATTAATGACAAAAAGGCATATACCAATATTTTAGAAAAAAAGGAACAAATTGGAAAACAGAAGTTATAACCAAAAAATTAGAAGCCAGATTTACAAGTTGAAGTGGATCGGGAAAGTCCATTTACAACACAAAAATCACATACTATATCAACTATTACAAAATGACACACACTGTAACTTGAATGCGGGAAAGTCCATTTACAACACAAAAATCACATACTATATCAACTATTACAAAACGACACACACTATAACTTGAATGCGACGCTACTGTCATTAAAACATTAGCACATAATCTTAATTTTTTATGTAATTTATATTCACTATTTAGTTGATAGGCAAGTTGACATACAAGAATCATTTGATGTAAAAATAGTATAACTTACTCTTATTCAAACTTTCAGTGATAATTAAAGAAAAAAAGTTTTTTTCTACGGTCTGTTAAGACGAATCAGCTTGATATTTTGCAAGTTTGAAATAAAAAAAAACAGTTGTTAAAAATTATTTAACATCATCGAATGAGTCAAAAAATATTTTTGAAAATGCCTCGGTATAGGGGGACCTGTTACAATATGTCCAAAAATATTTATCCTAGTATCCAAGTAAGCGAGGTATCAAGCTGATACGTCTTAACAGACGCACCCTGTATGTTTATCTTTCATACGTCACTAATTAGGCCTGACATTATTATATGCAACCATGTATGCACGCGTGTTAAACACACTGTATATAAAAAGCAGTAAAAACGGACAACAAACACAGGGCAGTATAATAAATCCCCAGTATATGATTTAAAGTTTATAGCCAAATTCATTGATCGTTTTCTAAAAAATATTTAAACGAACGTATCATTTTTAAATATTATTTTATATTTGTGTACCACCAACAGTAACGTAATGTACCACCTCTGGTACACGTACCATAGTTTGCGAATCCCTGGTCTACTTCATATCTATAGTTGCTTGCCTACTTAAAAAAGGCAACGAAAGTATACCCGTGACTGTGTGATATCTCTATACTAACGGCGCTGGCAGAGTTGCTTTCTGTACATAAGGTATCAGAATTCAAATTTCTAAACATAGTAGTTAATTTGTTTTATTTAAATCAGGTCAGACAGTAGTTCTATAAAGCCATAAAACTGAATAAAGTTACAAACTATAGGTGGTGCCGAATCGATTTTTAATCTCAACCAATGTAAATCAATTCCACCTACTTTCCGTTCCACGATTTATTTCAAGCCCTTATAGGACAAATTCATGCATATGGAGCACAATAAATTTCTCATACGTTGTTGATTAAGTCTATTAGCTGAATAGGGGCAATTTATAATTAAAACAAAAAAAGAAAAAACTGAAATTACATAACAACCATGTACGCCCCTACATGCCCCAACGTTTACACGGCGTCGTAGTCGGAAAGCAATATTTCTCCGCGTCAGAGCGGTCGGTCTGATTACATTCAAATAGGTAGGTGTACAATACGGTTGTATTTGTGGATACTTGTAGTACATCTCGTTGGTATTCTGTTCCAGCACATAATTTACCAGCGAGTTACACGAAAAAGTATAAAACCGACTACCACAAGTAACCTATAGCAGGAGGACATAGGCGGCTGGTTTATTGCAATAGGTAGTTCTGTGAAGTTGCCAGGGTTTGATTGTGTATGCCTCGGTGTGGGTTTCAGCAATAACCATTTGCATAAATAATATCTGTTGTATCAAGCCTTAGGGCGATAAATTATTCTCATTTTTGAAGCCTCTAAAAGGATTTGTTTGTAAAGTACCCGTTTGATTATATAAAGATTAATATAAATGAAATGGTAATTCATCTATCGCGTAGAACATTAGCAAGAACAACTAAAATGAAATCTTGAAGGGGGTTTGGAAAGTTTGATATATCGAGGTATTTCTACATATCGCTAAATAAGGTGGGTAAAATCTTAGTTTAGTTTAGATCCTAAGCACAAGAAGAGACGTCGAGTTTCTCTCCAAACCCTCCTAGATAGGAAACAGATAAAATATGCAACCAAACTTACAAATATGACAGGCATAGTAGGATCAAATTATTATGAAAATTGACGATGAGAAATGTTTAAGTTATTTGGTTTTCCAATATATCAAATTTCTATTCATATCAATAATACATTGTTATGTTAACAAATATTCCATTTTTTGACCTTCCGTTTTGCTCATGGGGATATTATAATAGGGTAATTTCTTCTGCTCCTTCTTCTTCTTCTTCTTCTATAAGCAATTACTGACGGAAAACCCCACAATTTCTGACTGGCCCACAAAATTCAGCGGATGAAGATGACGCCCAGATAATTATAACAGAGGAGCAAGTATTGGAAATTTTATCATGAATGAAGAATGGACGATCGCTAGGTCCAGGCAATATAATAGTAGAATTATTAAAATGCGGAGGAGCAGCCCTTATAGAAAGAATTACAACGCTATTTAACAAAAGTATCAGTTTAACAACTATACCAATGGAATGGAAAAAGTCATACATATATAGTCTCAATTTTAAAAAAAGGAAATAAGAAGGACCTCAACTGCTATAGCGGACTGCGTATAAACAGAACTCTCAGTAGACGTTTTGAAAAGTACTGTACACTCAATTACGTAATGCCACAGGTGACAAAATAAGCGAAGACCAGAGTGGCTTCACGAAAATTGGCTCCTATATCGACAACCTGTTTTCGTTACAGTAAGTACTAGAAAAGAGAATTAGCAAGGGGGAGGATATATAAAAGGCATATGACTCGATTCCGATGGATAAACTTTGGGAAGCTCTACGTCTAATGAATACCAACAGTCACTTAATAAGGATCATTCAAGAATTTTATAAAGATAACATTTCATTTATTAAACAAGGGAAACAACTTTCTATTGCTATAAAAACATCAAAAGGACTCAGACAAGGCTGCAGCCTATCGCCCCTATTATTTAATATCTATCTAGACGTTGTGTTAGCCAACTGGAAACGACACATAGATAAGAATGGTCTGCGAGATACAGAAATTAGAAATAGAATCCAGCAGAGCAGGAAGATAATTGGAAGCCTAAATAGTGTATGGTGGGATAATAATCTCTCCATAAAAAATTAAAAGCGAATAGGTCGTACACAAGTGAAAGCTATGCTCAGCTGTGGCTGCGAAGTGTGGACCATGAAAGAGGCAACCAAGAAAAAACTATCAGCTGTGGATTATTTGCGACGAAGTGCCAGAATCTCAAAACTTCAAAGAATTCCCAACACATAAGTTAGACGACGAATGGAAGCTACCAACACAGAGTAGAACGTAAAAGTCTGAAGCAGTGAAGTGGTTTGGGCATTTACTGAGGATGTCAGACCAGAGATGGCCATAGAAGAAGAATAAACCAAAGACCACTTAAATCATGGAGCGAAGGTGTAAAGAAATACATTTCCCCCAAACAGGGTACTGGAAGAATATTTGCGTCGAAAAGGATCATAAAATGTTAATACTTGCAACGAGAACATTAGAAAATTAAATACAGTTATGAAGATTACTTTCCAAACTAATTCAATTGATAATTTTCCACGAATGATCGTTGTGTTGAGAATTCTTCACTATACATTTTTATCGCTGAAAACATTATTTATTATTCTTCATGGTACTTTTCTCCCTAAACGTTCCCGAGAAAATGTGAATAGTGATGTAAAAAGATATGCTAAGGAAAGCACATTTTAATAAGAACCACAGATAATTTGATTTACAAACTTGTAGAACTACTGAGTGATTTCTAAGTTACCTTGCAAGTAAGGCAGATCATAAATATTTAAATACATATTGAGATTTTCATTCCTAAATATCAAACTCTACCTCTACCTTGTACAAGAAGGTTCAATGACAATATTTTTCGAGAAGTACTCAATTTTTTTCCACTAAACACGAAGGGAACCAAGCGTATTATAATAACCATACTAGAAAACACTGATTTGAATATCTCTAAAATTTGTTATGTTCGTTTGATTTTGCCGCTTCTTACGGATTAAACTATTATTTTATTGGCCGCCCCGTAGTCGATTACTATCTTACTTCCCGAATACAGTCTAGAGGACTATTTTTTTGTTACCCTAGAGAAATGCCGATGATTGTTTTGTCTACGCGCTTGACCGTGAACGTTTGCTGGAAATGTTCTGCCCTTGAGGAAGCCCTTCGTGTTAATTATTCTAGACTCCTTGCTACATATTTTGTCATATGGTAAAATCTTGCAGCTGCTGGATATTGGCGTTCGTTTTTTCGGCAGTTGACTTAAGATCTCCGTTCGACCCGGTTGCTCACCAAACCTCTGCGCCGACGACAAGTACTGAAACTGACTCAGCCCAAGCTTCTGAGGGCGAACGCACGTGGTTTTGAGCCGCAGTTTGTTGACAGCGCGTCTGCTAACTTAAGTTACCGTATTAGCAGTGTATTGCGCTTTAGCAAAGACAATTTAGGGAAATTGTTCTCTCGACCTGAGTCGGATTACAGCCATTAGCGTTTTGACTCCCTCCACTAAGCTGTTGCCACATTCAAATCTCGTTCAACGAAGAAAGTCGTGATCCAGCCTTCAAGGGCGTGCCGGCGATTTTTGTCTGCTTTTCGAAGAACCTTGGAACACCCCAAATTGTGCCTCTCTCTCTACTCCCTACCGAAGAAAACTAAGGTAAAACTTGCCAATGTACTATACAGTGATTGTTTTCCCCTGTTTACCAGTGTTTCGTTAATAACTAACAAATAGAACAGTTTAATTCCCTTGTAATATTAAAAGTGAGGCAACCTTCAGTTGCCCAGCGTTTCATTACTCGTTAAGGTTAAAGTTTATATAATTCTGTAAACTCGAACGTCGCTGGCTGCATAGATCTGTTCATTAAAGGAAATATCGCATGCCAGGGGCGGTGAGCTCTTTGGTATAGACGTCTCAACACTCCTTTGTTTACCCCATAGTTTTCTCCTTGCTTGTTCTAAATTGTACTATTTGTGTATATATATTTTTTCCAATATATTTGGATGCAGTTAAATGTAGTACGATCTTTTATTCTGGTGTATTTTATTGTATACATGAACTTTGTAAACATTATATACAAGAGGGGGCACAATAAAAGTGATTACCATAAGCGGCTGGTTTCTCGGCGCTCCTACGAGAATCTGACGGGTGACGCCCATCAATTTCGACGTACAACTACCTTAGATTTCCTTCCCTTAAGCGTTTCTCGTGAACCACCCCTGCTCCTCTGAGATAAGCCGAAAGCTCTTTCATCTTTCCTGCTGCGGTCCGACGTAAAAGCTCGTTCCGCCCGTAACAAATTTCAATCAATCTCCAGTAGTAGAGTGATTTTTAAAGTGGCGGATGGGGATAAGTAAATATTTTCTGGCGTGATATCTGCCAGTTTCTTTAAAATTCTGTTTATTAAACAATCAAAATCAATTAAAATCAAAATTTAATCGAATTACATTAATTAGCTAAAATTTAATCAATTTTCAGCGCGCTCTTCCTGGTCATAGGCACACATGAAGGCTTCCTTTCGAAGGTTGCTATTGTACAAAAACAAACTCAAGCTTTTATTCGGTTATTAAATGTTACTATAATTCCAACTGGATTGAATATTTATTTTCGTCACGCATTATACATATATTGCCTACGTATATTGTATGGTACATATATTTTTTGCTTTCACTAAACTATCCCATTAGGCATGTGTAATTTTGTAGGTATTGAAATTCGAGTCCAACTCGGTTAGAACGAGCCGTACTTGAATCCATACATATATGCTCGTAATATTCGTTAAACGGATTATTTGAAATATTAAAAAAGTTCTGTGTAACTAATGTTTTAGCAACAGAGCTACCACATTCAAGATGAAATACTCCTAGGAGTGCGCTTTTTCAAAATTTGAATAAACTTAATCCATTAAAAATGTATTCTCTGCTGTACATGGTAGGCCAGCTAATTCCCCCAGCACGTGTATCACAATAACTGAAATAATTGAATTTGTTATAGCTCGTTTTTTAAAGAAGTTTAAAGTCGTCTACACATTTTTCAGACAGTGATACAGGGCCTGATATATAAATTGTGGGCGGCACACGCATTTCCGTGACATTCACCAAAAATATGCAACAAATCTGATTGCTTAATATTTGAAATTATCTTAGTTAAAATTTAAAATTAAGAGCTCCACGTAGTGTAGTCATAAGTAGGCAACATTGATCGCTGATATATGTACGTTGGGTTGCTCTAACCACTTTTATATGTTTTGTATATAACAGCAGTTTACGCCGGTGGTATTCAACTGCGGGTACGCCAAGACATCTTAGGGGGTACGCAAAATGTTTAAAATATTTCATGAATGATCAGAGCTACTGAAAACCATTTCTTTCTAGAGCGAACTTGTATTGTATTCTATTTCTATCGTTCCCTACTAAGTAGCAAATGAATAGTCTATTTATATGTTTTTTGTGATCCTTTAAAAGAGGGTATTGCAACTGTCTAACCACCTAACGGGTGTTAGAAAATAAATCTGACCAAGTAAGTGAAGTTGCCTTTTATTGTACGAAACATTTGCATCTTCTTGGACCAGGAAGTCCGACAACTTCGTACGAATTGGTGCTGTACGAAACAAATAATTGGTCCTTCGAGAAGCCGGATTTCCGGTCGCGAGGCGACTCCCGATCAAGAACAAAACGTGAGGCCCTGTCAGTTTGAGTTCTGTTCTGCGAGAGGTTCGCAGCTGGAAAAGAAACTGTGTTTGCAACTACATACTACTTTTGGCGTCCCTTCACCGCAGTTGCCAAAATGTTAGAAGCGGCACACATTGTAGCTTCTCAGGTCTCATTAGCTGGCTTAATTAAACGGTCCATCCAGAATTTCAAGAAATTGCCCAAGGCTAAAGAAACATTACCTACCATCCACAGCCGTCGCGCAACAATCCAAGACTACTGGAAGAAGTTCTAGAAGCAACATGCCGTACTAGGATCTTCCCTTCCATAATAATGTAGGTATTTTACACGGTTGTAGATGTGTTTGATATAGTCTTTGATTATTTCAATGAACTCATTGATAATTTATTTAGCTGAACCTGTTCTCAACAATCAAGCAGACAGTGTTAACAGATCTATTCTTTTGGATGAGCGAAGTTCAACAATGAGATTGCCAAATATTAATTTACCCAATTTTTAGGTGAAATTTCAGTTCTGTTATAACCGATCCCTCTTTGAAGGACAAATTGTCCAAAGATAAAATTTATTGGGAGTTTATTCCTCCATATGCTCCTCATTTTGGCTGCAGTCAAATCCACCAAGCATCATCTACAACGCGTTTTGGGTCGCTCTACCCTCATCTTAGAAGAGTTACAAACTCTTCTTTGTGGAATCAAAGTTGTTCTCAATTCGCGACCTCTAACGCCCTTAAGCGATGACCTAGAGAGCTTTGAAGCAATTGCTGCTGGCCATTTTCTTGTCGGCTCCTCGCTCACGTATCCTCCTGCGCCTTCTTTGTTAAATAGAAATTTAAACTACCTTATGCGGTGACAAAGTATGCAAGCTATGCTAGAACGTTTGTGGCACGTTTAGGCTACCGATTATTTAAATACTTTACAACTCAAAACTAAGTGGCGAACCGTAAAAGCCAATTTAAAACTGAACGATATCGTTCTCATTCAAGACCGTGGTCTTTAGGACGCGTTGTAATAGTCGAACCTGGTCGCGATAACTTAGTTCGCTCTGTAACTGTCCTTATTGCTACCTCAAGCTTCGACCGAGCAGTCACTCAGCTGTGTAAGCTGTATGTTTTTTGTGGTCCTTTTAAATAGGGGAATTGTAACTGTATAACCCACCAAACAGCTGTTAGTAAATAAATCTGACCAAGTAATTGGAGTCGCCTTTTATTGTGCGAAAAATTTGCATTTCTTTGGACCACAAAGTGCGACAACTTCATACGAACATATAAACTCTGCTAATTTGAAATTGTTTTACAACCACTGAACAACCAATTTTGACTGGAAAATGTCTCTAGGGGTACGGAAGGAAATAAGTGGACGCGACTGCCTCCCTGGACTTTCCCATACTGGAAACTGTTCATATCATCTTTATTCAACAGTAGAGTTATTTTCCTGAAAACGGTTGTTCAAGCGCTATCCTAAAACCTTGCCTCGTAACGAATAGACTTACAAGACTTGTAAGAAGTCCCGCCAAATATCTGCGGTGCCCCTTAATTTCCTTTTAATATGCAACCAGGCATACTTCATTCTCTACTATATACGTGATATTGTGACTGCAAATTGAGTTTGCTGTGATTTTATAACAGACAGACATTTTTTAAAAACCACTTTTTTGGATTCCTAGAGACCCAAAACGGATATTTTCGTTAAAATCTCGATTTCGAAAATTAAGTATTAAATACAAAATTTTGATAAATAATTTATAACTTGTTGTTGTAATACCGGTTAAAGAAATGAATGTAGCGCGACAGTATGGCAATGGTTCTGAACCAAAGTGCGCAGGGCTGTCCGTACCGCTAGGCCGTCGCGCGGTCTAACTAGTACCGATCGCTATTGCTACCGAGGTAAAATTTTCTAAGTCCCTGGAAATTATATTTTGTAGGGCATAAAAAAATCGATTTTTTTATTTTCGCGGAAAAAGATTCTTTGACGCAAACAAATAACAACCGTTAGAATAAAAAAAATATTTTTCTAAAAAAGAGGGGGGAGGGGGCCGGTGCGCTTACATAAATCCACGAGTGTAATATTTCTTTGCATATTCATATGCTCCATTACGTACTGAGCGATTCAGTGAAAACCCCAGCTTCCTATTTTTTTCGTTTATTAATTAAAAGAGTTTGAAGTTTCAAACTTCCAAGCTTCGTAGAGGGCGCCACAGGAAAATTACGGAGTTCTTCAAAAAACATATCGATAGCCCCTTGCGAGGTCTATCGACATATGAAATTTAAAAAAATTCCTTGGAGCAGTTTTTGAGAAATAATTTTTTGAAAATTTCCAATATTTTGAAAATTCGTAATTTAGGCCCCTTATAATTTTTCAAAAAACTTTTCATATCACCTCATTTTACCCTTCATATACTATTCACAAAATAAAAATCATTTGAATCGATTCATCCGTTTTCGAGTAATTGGGCGTTAAACTCAAAATTTTCAAAAAATCATAGCGCCCTTCAGTTTAAAGCTAGCGAGTTCGGCAAAAAAACTAACAGATTTGCCTTATGACCCTCTATCGTTATCCGCGATAAAAGTTTCAAAATTGTAATCACGAAAAAAGTGATACCAAAAAAACATGCGTAACTTCCGCTTCCGGTTTCGGATTTTTTTGAAAAGCTTATTTTTTCGATGAATTTTCGATACACCTCCGCATTCCAAAGCGCATCAAAATCGGAGCAATACTTTCGGCTGTAGGAGCGTCACATACGTACGTACATACGTACGTACATACGTACGTACCCACCCACAGACAGACATTTTTTAAAAACCACTTTTTTGGGTTCCTAGAGACCCAAAACGGATATATCCGTTAAAATCTCGATTTCGAAAATTTTCATGATTTCAATACTTACCCTATACCAATAAGGTATGGGAAAGTAAAAAGGTAAAAGACCACTTGTTTATGCGATGTGAAGTAAATAATAGAAAAAAATAGACCTGACCATAATTCTAAAAATCTACACGATCAAAAATAAGTCGAAAATTTTTACGCAATATGGGTCGCTAAACGACTTTATTAATTATTAATGAACACTAAAAACAGACAAGCTACCAATCCAACTTCTTTGGCTTTTGTGTTTAGGATTAATTTTACCTAAAATGTTTAACGTAAATACCTACTCCTGCCGAATTGTAAAAGATATCTGAACTAGGCTACCTAACAGTTCTGGCAAGGCTGGGCATTACTGACAAGGCGTGCAGGTCCTTCCTGAGAAGATGTAGAGCGTATACACATTTTTTTTTAAATTTAAGGTTAAATAGTTAATTGTTAGGTATAAAATATTGAGAATATCTGAAGCAGAAAATTGTTAATATCTCGAAAGCTGTTGGTTTAAAGACTATACTATAAAACCAACACAATTTTTTTAACATCTTGTAGTGGTTTTATCGTTTCTAAACATTTGCTCTCCTGGGACAATGTTTCAGACGGGGACCATGCAAGTTGAATATTAATACAGCAATAAACGATACTTCTTCAAATCAGGTTACAAGCCAAAAAATATATAACCGAACAAACAAAACGAATCAAAGAACAACCTCGCTTTGATAGAACAAGAGGTGGCTCTTAAGAAATGCAATGTTTTGATAATCTTTGATAAATGGTGTTGTCAGTAGACCACAAACACAAATGCGACAAAACCCCCTCATGCTGACAGGATAAATAATGCAGTAGTCTTAAAATTCGCGGATGACAAATTATTTGCAATGAGCTGTTGTCCACTTTCCTAGTCCGAGCCTTTTATTTTGTTCTGCATTCATGAATTTCAGGTCTTGTTTGCGACCGGAGTCGTAACAAACATTTTATTGACCTTATTATGTTGCACACAAATATTTATTAAACGCTCGAACTCTTATGATAATAATCGCAGGTAACATTTACAAAAATAACCTGAATTTATGAGCCGACATTATAATAAAACTTAGAATTTTTGGTAAATCCGGGAAAGATATCACCGTCGATTATATTATTAGCTGTTTATCTTCCAGCGGATCTTATTAATTAGTGGCCAGGGTTATAATTTAAAAGTCTTTTCGGCGTGCCAAAGTAATCCTATTATAGGCGCCTGGACCTTTTTATGGAATTAAAAGGTCTTTCCTTCAAATACAATTTTAAATTATACTGGTTAATTTTATAAAAGCTTCCTTTTGCCAAAGAAAAAGGTTTTATTCCTCAAACAAAAACGAGCAATGCAGTTGTGTTGAACTTTTCCATAATTCTAACTGTTGTTACGTATCTACGAAAGTTCCAAATTCAAAGTTCACCACTGGAATTTTGGAAACGGTAATATAGAAAACTTTGAAAATTTATTTAAGCTTTTTTTCTTCCGAAATAATGCACAGCACACCTGTCTTAATTTATAATAATATATAGGTACATATAATCAATAAGTTGATTGATTTTCATTTTTCAACTGTAAGTAACGAAACATGGTTATCGTTTAAACAATGTATACCAATAATAGCTTTACATTTAACACTAATTTACCAAATGCAAGTGTACTTTAAAAATAATATACAGGGTGTCCCTAAATTGCCTTAAAAGCTTCAGGTAAACTTTTCTACAACCGATATACCAAGACCTCAAAACTGCAAACAGGAACTTCCTATTGGGCTTAGTTTCTTCATAAGAGCCAGTTAAAGAATCTGAAACTTGGCAACACTGTTGAAGCTACTTAGAAAAAACTAAAATCAGTAGGCCAACAGTTGAAATGTTTAAAGTAAAAAGTAGGGTACAGTGCTTTGTAAAAAAATAACTTATTTCACAGAACATGTTCAAAATTTCTGCCACCAACTTCACGGCATTTCACTGTCCTTGTAAGGATGGTCTGTTGGACATGCTGGAGAATTGTTTCATTAACGGTTGCTGCTGCTTCACGAACACGAAGTACTAGCTCTTCTTTATTTTCAAATGACGTCACATACACCATGTTTTTCAAATGGCCCCACTAGAAGAAATCCAGTGGTATTAAATCTGGGCTTCTTGGAGGCCAGACCACTGTACTTCCGCGGCCGATCCATTTTCTTGGATAAAATTCCCTAAGCCAGTTTCTCATCCTAGAAGCATAATGGGATGGCGCCCCGTCTAACTGCATCCACATATCGCAGCGAACCAATAAAGGGATATCTTCTAACAATGTTGGGAGTTCGTCGTTTAGAAAATTCAAGTCATTGTTAGTATTCAATCGCCGAAGTAGTACGAAAGGACCTACCAATTTGCTATCTACGATTCCTGTCCATACATTGACCGAAAACCTAACTTGATAATTCCCTTCATGCATGGCGTGGGGATTTTCATGGGCTCAAATATGTTGATTGTGGAAGTTTAAAATGCCATTTCGTGTAAAAGTGTTCTGTTCATAAAATATTATTTACAAATCTTGGATTTCTTCTATGTAGTTGTAACAACTAGTTGCAGAAGGTAATGCATTTTTCATAATCTTTCTCTAATAAATGTTGCACCCTGACTTTCTGGTAGGGTTTAAGGCCATCATCCTTTATGATCTTGTGAACAGTGGATTTTGATGCACCAACAACTCTAGAAACAGCACGCACACTAATACTTGGCTTTTCATTTACCAGGTCAGGAACCTCCTCCTCTAAGTTATTGTCTCTAACAGTTCTTGGTTGTCCTCTATCCCAGTTTTGAACAGGAAGGATATTTCCAGTTTCTTGAAATCTCTGATTTGCAGCTCGAATGACTACGGGGCTTGGATGTCTTCTATTAGGAAAACGCTGAGCGTAAACCCTAGCAGCCTCATAGCAGTTTCCCTCACATTCCGCAAGAATCCAAATTATATCCACGTACTTGTTTATAGCAATGATGGTCAAGACACAAGTGAACTCAATAACACGAATTAAAGGCGAATTTAATGCAGAATTTGTAATGTCAATTCAAAATTGATTTAATTGACACACGTGTTAAAACGCAAACAACAGATTTTCGAAATTTTTATCACAGTACCCATACACCTGCATTGTTGTCAAATTGTACTTTTACCAAAAGTATGACTTTTAACAGTACTTTCAAACGAAGATCTAAATTGCTAATTCAAAGTTAATTAGCGGTTTTGAATTAATTTGGGTTTTCTCATTAAGCAAATACATGTTTTACTTAATTTCTTATAACCATTTGGCTAAAATTGTACACCCGGTATGAAGTTTAACACTATCGTACAAGAAAACTAAGCTGCGGAGCAAATTTGTTCTTGCAGTTTTGTCATCAGAATTATAAAGAAATAAGTGGACGCGACTGCCTCCCTGGACTTTCCCATACTGGAAACTGTTCATATCATCTTTATTCAACAGTAGAGTTATTTTCCTCAAAACGGTTGTTCAAGTGCTATCCTAAAACCTTGCCTCGTAACGAACAGACTTACCCTTAATTTCCTTTTAATATGCAACCAGGCATACTTCATTCTCTACTATATACGTCGCGCGGTCTAACTAGTACCGATCGCTGTTGCTACCGAGGTAAAATTTTCTAAGTCCCTGGAAATTATATTTTGTAGGGCATAACAAATCGATTTTTTTATTTTCGCGGAAAAAGATTCTTTGACGCAAACAAATAACAACCGTTAGAATAAAAAAAATATTTTTCTAAAAAAGAGGGGGAGGGGGCCGGTGCGCTTACATAAATCCACGAGTGTAATATTTCTTTGCATATTCATATGCTCCATTACGCACTGAGCGATTCAGTGAAAACCCCAGCTTCCTATCTTTTTTCGTTTATTAATTAAAGGAGTTTGAAGTTTCAAACTTCCAAGCTTCGTAGAGGGCGCCACAGGAAAATTACGGAGTTCTTCAAAAAACATATCAATAGCCCCTTGCGAGGTCTATCGACATATGAAATTTAAAAAAATTCCTTGGAGCAGTTTTTGAGAAATAATTTTTTGAAAATTTCCAAAATTTTGAAAATTCGTAATTTAGGCCCCTTATAATTTTTCAAATAACTTTTTATATCACCTCATTTTACCCTT